>PITA01005150.1:44235-114183 GCA_004023965.1 Spilogale gracilis | reverse complement strand
ATCTTATTGTGGTACATTTGTCACAACTAATAAGCCAATACTGAAAAATTATTGTTAACTGAATTTCCATCATATTTCTGTGTTCTTCCTACTTATCCTTTTTGTTCCAGGATTTCTTTCAGGATATCACATTACATTTAATACCCATATATCCTTAAGATCCTCTTGGCTGTGACAGTCTATAAAATTTTCATATTTTTAATGACCTTGACATTGTGTGAGGATACCTGCCAGGTATTTTGTAGAATGCCTTCAAGTGGAATTCATCTGATTTTTTTTTTTTTTTTCTTTTTTTTTTTATGATTAGACTGGGGTAATGTGTTTTGGTAAGAATATCACTGAGATAAATTACCATTCTCAACACATAATATCAAGGGTACATACTATTAATAAGTTTTATCACTGCTAATCATCTAACTTAAAAAAGAGTTTATCAGGATTCTCCACTGTAACACACTTCTATCTTTTTTCCTTTTTGGGAAGGAAGTTACTACATGCAGCCACACTTAAGGAGTAGCTACACCTGTCATCTTTGCAAACAATGTAGCTACATAAATTATGTGAAATTCTTCTGCAAAACAGTTTTATCTATTCACTATTTATTATTCAATCAGTTATTTATATAATACGGTATTAGCTGGATTGGTTCATTCTGGACGCTATGAGGGGAAAATCGTTCCATATCTCTCTCCCAATCTGGTGGCTTCTGGCAATCCATGGCATTCTTTGGCTTATAAATGCTTTGCCTCAATCTCTGCCTCCATTTTCCCCTTCTCTTGTCTTGTGTTCTCTTGACACTTGTCAGTAGATTTAGGAACCACGATCATCCCAGGTGACCTCATCGCAAAATCCTTATGTTAATTACATCTTCAAAGACACTTTGACTCAATGCCACATTTACAAGTTCCAGGTGATCTTTTGGGGGACCACCAGTTAATCTACTACACTGCTATTGGACTCATCAAAATGGAAAATGATCATTAAATAGCATCAAATGCCGGGACGCCTGGGTGGCTCAGTTGGTTGGGCGACTGCCTTCGGCTCAGGTCATGATCCTGGAGACCTGGGATCAAATCCCATATCGGGCTCCCTGCTCGGCGGGAAGCCTGATTCTCCCTCTCTCAGTTCCCCTGCTTGTGTTCCCTCTCTGGCTGTGTTTCTCTCTGTCAAATAAATAAAACCTTTAAAAAATAAAAATAAATAAATAAATAAATAAATAAATAAATAGCATCAAATGCCATTCCCTTAGCATTATAGAATGATCATATATAGCAAATTATAATAATAGTCAAATTGGTAAAAGATTTTTGCTACATTGAAATAAATCATACTTGTTTATTGTGCATTTCTGTTGAAAGCTTTGATTTGATAAATGATACTTTTGTATGTATACTAAGATATAAGACAGGTTTATAGTTTGTTGGGAGAAAAGGTTATAAACAATATTCTATATTATGGCCAGGCTAGGACAATAAAATGATCTGTGGGGCTTCCTATCATTTTATTTGCTCTGAAACTGCTTAAATAATATTGGAAATGTCAACAAGTTTTCAGAGGGTTATCAAAGCTATGTGATAGTTTTCAAATATATTTGTGCTTATTTTTAATATTTATATATGTGAAAAGATATTTATGGGCAATGAAAGGATGGTTATTGGTGATTGATGTATTACAGATGATATTTTCTTCCATATGCAATTCTGAAGTTTCTAAACAGCTTTTGAAGAAAATGTTTATTTTTGTATTTTGAATTAACGAAAGATAATCAAACCTCAAATCTAGGAGTTAGTAATAAATCAAAAAGTAAAAACGTGGGGCGCCTGGATGGCTCAGTTGGTTAAGCGACTGCCTTTGGCTCAGGTCATGATCCTGGAGACCCGGGATCGAGCCCCACATCGGGCTCCCTGCTCGGCGGGAAGCCTGCTTCTCCCTCTCTCACTCCTCCTGCTTGTGTTCCCTCTCTCGCTGTGGTTCTCTCTGTCAAATAAATAAAATCTTTAAAAAAAAAAAAAAGTAAAAACGTGAGGTACTAGAGGAAACACAATTTCACTTTTTTTTTTGTGATAAATTACCATATGATACATCTGAACTCTTTTTAAACTAACCCTGATGCAATATTCAGTGATCATAGGCAGATTTCTACATTGTGCTCCTGTAGCTTAATACACAGACATTCTTAGCCCAAAAAAATTAGAGCCTAAAAATTTGGTCAATTAGTTTCAAACAAATTTATATTAATGCTAACATATTGTGCCACAAGAAAATAAATGTTCCTGTATTGTAAGAGTTCAGACTAAAAAAAATAAATCACCTGTATTATGTTTCAGCATTATTAATGGGTTTGGAACACTATTCATCTTTTGTGAGAATGTAACAGGATAATACACAATTCCTTTGCTATATTTTTAAGTGTTTAGTGTAAAATGCTTAAAATCTTAAAATTACAATTTCAAAAGTAATGTGTGTGTGTGTGTGTGTGTGTGTGTGTGTGTGTAGGTGAATGACAAGATAAATACAAATAAATCACAAGCTAAATATTAGAAAAAAATGATGCTTATTATTTCTAACTTAATGAAACAATCACTTTTCAGTGAAAACCCTTCACAGAATACTTTTTCTTCTCTATTTTAAAAATAACTGTACAAAGAAATAATTTTCTATCTGGAATGACTAGTTGAATATTAGAGAAAACCAAATGCAGAAACTTCAAAAGGTTATTTCAGAGTTCCAGATGAAAAGCATATGTGTGATTTCTCCTCCCTTTGAGGTTATTACAACAAAATACTGTTGAAATTTCTTGTTATGCTTCTATTTTATTTGAAATATTCCTGGGTTACAAAAAAAAAAAGAGATTGTCCCTGTCCTAATCAATAATTAGTAACTTTAAAAAAACAAATAAAATAATTAGATGCAAAACACACTTGATCTTTATGAGCATGATAACAAATGTGAATGGTATGAACATTAGTTTAAAAGCAAGATATATTTGATGTTAATATATGCATGTTGCAAATATTGAAAAGAAATCTTATATAAAATATATCTGCTTTTCTTCTTTAATACAATTTTATTTATCTAATGGTAAATTAAAATAACATTATAAAGAAACACCCTATTTCAGATCACCAAATATTTCAGTTTTAAACTGTGACATACAAATTGTGAATGATTTGTCCCTTTTTCATCTTAATTGGTCTCAAAAATGCATCAATTTTTTACTCTGTCCAAAGAAAATGTTTTACTTAAAAAAAAAAACATTTTATAATCGTTTTGGATCTATAAAAAATTAAGATAGTACAGAGAATTCATCTCTATCCCACCTGTAGTTTCCCTGATTGTTGACATCTTATGACACTGTGGGATATTTACAGACTACATCAACAAACCAATATTTACACACTATAATTAATTAATTCTATATATTATTCATAGCTTTTGAATGTCTTTTTTTTGTTCCCAAATGTCATCCAGTATATCACATTATGTTTATTTAGTTATGTCCATTTAGATTCCTCTTGCTATGCTGGCTTCTCAGACTTTTCTTACCTTTGATGACCTTTACTTTTTAAGGAATACTTAAGTATTTTCTAAAATGTCCCTAAAATAGTCTTTATCTGATTTTCCTTCATAATTAGACCAGGGTTAATAGGGTTGCATTGGTCAGTGTTCTCCAGGGAAACAAGTTATATATATCTATTTATATATATATAAATATATATATTTATACTTACATTTATTTCATATTTTACATATACTTAGATTTATTAAATATACATGGATTTATTATAAGGATATATTATAAGAAACTGGCTAATGTGCTTATAGAGAATGACAAGGTCACAATATAGAGCAGATGTCTTGATTTGAATTTGAAGGCTGGACATTATTGTAGAACCAAGATGAGTTAATGTCCCAACTCAAAGCCGGCAGAAGATTTCTTTTTTATTTGGAGAAGGGTCAGCCTTTTGTTTAATTCAGGCGTTCCATTGATTGGATGAGGCCCACACATACTATGGAGGACAGTCTACAGATTTAAATGTTAATCTCTTATACAAACAGTTTCCCAGAATAATGTTTGATCAAATATCTGAACTTCACATGGCCCAGTCAACTTGACACATAAATTAACCATCACAAGGTTTTCAGTAAAGATCACAGAGGTGAAGTTCCATTCTTTTTTAAAGATTTTATTTATGTATTTGACAGAGAGAAAGATCACAAGTAGGCAGAGAGGCAGGCAGAGAGAGTGGAGGAAACAAGCTCCCTGCTGAGCAGAGAGCCCGATGCGGCCTAGATACCTGAGATCAGGACCTGAGCAGAAGGCAGAGGCTTTAACCCACTGAGCCACCCAGGCGCCGGAAGTTCCATTCTTGTTACATCATATCAAGGGCAACTACTATCATCAGGATGTTACTCATAATATTCAGATTGATTACCTGGTTGAGGTTGACTTTGTTAGGTTTTTCCACTGTAACGATGCTCTTTCACCATCTTTCTATATGGTATTCATGTGAAAGAAGACACTATGTGCAGTCCTCACTTAAAATTGTAGAGTTATTCTCTATTTCTTTAAGGGTAAACTATATATATATATATATATATATATATATATATATGAAAATTGGGATTCTGAATGAGAGAGCTATCTGTTCACCATCATTTATTTGCTTATTTATTAAATCATTTTTAGGCCAGTATAGATTCATAGATTTTCTTATATACTGGTTATAATTCAATACTACTTTGTTGTTCAAAATTTTCCATTTTGTCACTTGGAATTCTTTTAGTTGGCTCCTGTGCTCCTTTGAAACACTGTTTCATTTTTTTTTTTGAAATTTCTTATTTTCCAGCACTTCAGGGTGCTCTAGGCTTAGCTCATATATTACCTGTTCCACTCTCAAAATCGGCCATTTCTCAAAAAAAAAAACATAGTTCATCATATTGGAGTAATGGTATCAGAAACCAAGATCTACATGTCAGGTGTGTTACTACTGGGGTGTTATTCCTCTAAACTCTCTTGGCTGACAAAGGTAAGATACGTATATGTGTTTACACTAACCCATATATATAGACATGCATGAAAATATTTCTATATGCACTACACTCCTCTCTCTATATATATTAAGCTTACCATGAATTCTGACTAATTTCTTCTACTCATATATTAAAACACACCGTTCCAGACTTTTCTTCTTTACTTATTTGTAATTTCTATATCAATAATGAGAAACATGTCTTCTAACTTTCACCATATTAACTTAATTATTTAATTCCAGTATACATTTATAGTGATTCTAATATTTTTAACACATATGCCCATTAAATAGAAATCCATCAGCAAGAGCACCGTGCCTAACATATTTTACTTTGCCTTTAGTCCTCCACATTACACTCATTTCCAAAGGTCAGCAAAATTTCCTTTTTTAGAAAGAAGCTTCAGTGAAATTATTTTATATATTTACAATAAAGTTAGAATATATTTTTACATTCTGAATTACAATCTTGGGTCTCTCCATCTCCTGACCAAATAAAAAAATGTATAATTAACATTCACCCATTGGTTATAAAGTCCTATGGGTTTTGATAAATGAATAGTGTCATATGCACACCATTACACTATCCTACAGAATAGTTTCACTGTTCTAAAATAATTGCTGGGTTTTATCACTTCAACCCTTAACCATCTTTTACCTATGTCAATCACTAATCTATTAATCTTTTATATGCTTTTTTCTTTCCCAGAATGACATATAGGTGAAATTCTACAGTTTGTAGCCTTTCAAACTAGTGTCTTTCCCTTAGCAACATGAAATTAAAATTAATCCACATCAGCTGAGGTGGGGTCAAGGCAGTCCTCCAAGAGGACCCTAAGCCCACCACCTCCTCCCATGAATGCTACAGGTAACACTCACATCAGTGTAAATAACCCAGAAAACAACTCAAAGATTAGCAGAACAAACTCCACAACAAAAGGCAGAGAGGAGACCATATAAAAGATGGTAGGAGGAGAGCTCCTGCTACCTTGGAGTAGGATCTTGGCAATCCATGGGCAGGAGAAAGTCAGGAACACAGAGAAGGAACAGAAACAGATTATCATGCTGTGTAGTCCATGTAGGGAAGACCAATCACCAAAACATTTGGCTTTGAAAACTAGAGGGACTAAATTCCATGAGTTTTTATAACCATCAAGACATAAAGCCTAGAATTTTGAAAATCAGAGAGCTTATCTCTGGGAGAGCCCAGAGGGCAATAGGAAGCTAAGTAGTTGACATTAAAGAGACAGCCTGTGGAGATACAGCACAGAAAGCATGGTCTGAAAAATATCTGGGGCACATGTTGCCTAGGGGAATCAGCACAATGCCAACATTCACTACCTAACTTGCTATACCAAGTCCCAACCCCTGCACTTTTGTGTATATGCCCTTCTCAGTCAGTTCAGGAGCTGTGGGACCCCTGTCCAATAAGACGAGGGCAAATCTTGACAAAACCATACCTCCAGACCCTCATGTTTTGGGGTTCAGTTCAGGTGATGGTGGCAGCAGTGGTGGCTGCAGACCCTACAGAAACCAGAGGTATTCATTATTAAAACTGTACATCTGCCCATGCAGCCCTGGTCTCAGCAACAGCAGCAGCAGTTCTCATTTTGCGTGCACATTGGCAACCACCTTGTTAAAACTGCATGCCACACCCCAGCTGAGGACTGTCCATAATAAACAAAGAGAACCTCTGAAGATGACTGGACTAAAGGAAAAAGCAGCCTTGACACAATATCAAGATACATACAATATGCACAGGAAGACACCCTGAAGCTCCACATTCTGGTAAACAGGTGGCACTGCACTGCAGAGCACGATAGAAACTCTTCTTCATAAGGCAATTCTTTTATTTCTTTTTTTTTTTTCAAGATCTGATTTATTTAAGAGAGAGAGTAAGAGAAAGACAAAGCATAGTGGGAGAGGTAGGGAAGAAGTAGAGGGGGATGGAGAAGCAGGCTTTCCATTGAGCAAGAAGCCTGATGTGGGGCTGGATCCCAGGATCCCAGGATCATGACCTGAGTGACCAGACACTTAACCAACCAAGCCACCCAGGAGTCCCAGGGCCGTTATTTTTAAGAGCAAAGGACATAGCTGACTTCCCTAATACAAAGAAACATACACATAGGATTAGCAAAACAAGGAGACAAGATATGTCCCAAATGAAAGAACAGGGAAAAAACCACAGCAAAAGACCTAAGTGAAAAAGATATAAGTAATACTTTTTTTTTTTTAAGATTTTATTTATTTGACAGAGAGAAACACAGCCAGAGAGGGAACACAAGCAGGGGGAGTGAGAGAGGGAGAAGCAGACTTCCTGCCGAGCAGGGAGCCCGATGTGGGACTCAATCCTGGGTCTCCAGGATCATGACCTGAGCTGAAGGCAGTCGCTTAACCAACTGAGCCACCCAGGTGCCCCAAAAGATATAAGAAATACTTCTAATAGAAAATTTAAAGTAGTGATTATAAAGATATTCACTGTAATTGAGAAAAGAGTGGAAGATATCAGTGAGACCCTTAAAAATAGACAGAAAACATAAAAAAGATGCAACAAGAGATGAGAACACATTAATGAAATTGAAAATACACTAGATGAAATAAATAGGAGGCTAGAGAAAGCATAGCAGTGAATTAGTCACCTGAAAGTCAGAGTAATGGAAAGTATCAAGATGAACAAGTAAGAGGAAAAAAAAAAATTATGGAAAAAAAGAACAGACTTAAGGAACTCAGCAACTCCAGCAATCATAATAACATTTGCCTTAAGGATTCTAGAAGAAAGGAAAGAAAGGAGGGCAGAAAATTTATTTGAAGAAATAATAGCTGAAAACTTCCTGAATCTGGAAAAGAAAATAGATATTCAGATCCAAGAGCCACAGAAATCCACCAACAAAATCAACCCAAGGAGGTCCACACCAAGACATATAGTAATCAAAATGGCAAAAGGTAGTGATAAAGAAAGAATTTTATTTGTTTATTTATTTATTTGTTTGTTTATTTATTAAGGATTTTACTTATATGACAGACAGAAACATGGCTAGAGAGGGAACACAAGCAAGGAGAGTGAGAGAGGGAGAAGCAGTCTTCCCACAGAGCAGGGAGCCCGATGCGGGACTCAATCCAGGGACTACAGGATCATGACCCGAGCTGAAGGCAGATGCTTAACGACTGAGCCACCCAGGCGACCTAAAGAGAGAATTTTAAAAGCAGCAACAGAAAAGAACACACTTACATACAAAGAAAACCCCATAAGATTATCTGTGATATTTCAGCAGAAATTTTGCAAATCCGAAGAAAGTGGCATGATATGGTCAAAACACTGACAAGAAAATATCTGTAGCCAGCAGTAGTCTATCCATTTAGAATGGAAGGAAAAATAAACTTTCCCCTTCCAAAAAACAAAAGATAAAGAAAGGAGTTTATGACCTCTAAACCAGCCCTACAAGAAATGTTAAAGGGGGCTCTGACTGGAAAGGAAAAACCATAAATCAGAGTAAAAAAACATTTATACCAGCAATGTTCACAATAACCAACTATGGAATGAGCCCAGATGTCCATCCACAGATGAATGGATAAAGAAGATGTGTATACACACACACACACACACACACACACACACACACAGAGTAGAATACTATTCAGCCATCAAAAAAATCTTATCCTTTGCAATGACATGGGTGGAACTAGAAAATATTATGTTAAGCGAAATAAGTAAGTAAGAGAAAGAAAAGTATATGCTTTCACTCGTATCTGGAATTTAAGAAACAAAATGGAGGATCATAGAGGAAGAGAGGAAAAAATAAAACAAGAAGAAAACAGAGATGGGGACAAACTATAAGAGGCTCATAATCATAAGAAATGAGCTGAGGGCTACTGGAGAGGAGGAGGGTGGAGGGATGGAGTGAAAAAAATAATTAAAAAATAGAGATGTGGAAAAAATAAAGGGCACAGACATTCTGCAAAAAAATAGTAGGAAGCACAAAAGCAGTAAAAATAAGTATATCTGTAAAATCAACAAAGGAACACACAAATTAAAAAGATGTAAAGTATGGCAAGATGGCAGAGGAGCAGGAGACCTAAATTTCATCTGGTCCAAGGAATTCAGTTAAATAGTTCAATTCAGTTCAATAAATTGAACACCTAAAAACTCAACAGGAGATTGGAGAAAAGAATAGCAGCAATTCTATGAACAAAAAAGTGACCACTTTCTGGAAGGTAGGACATGTAGAGAAGTGAATCTGAGCCAATATACAGAAAATAGATGGCAGGGGGTGGAGGGAGCTTCCATGAGCCTGCTCTGGGCAAGTGACAGAGCAGCAGAGCACAAAATCAGAACTTTTAGAAGCCTGCTCCACTGAGGGACATCACTCCAGGTGCTAAGTAGGGGTGGAACCCTCAGTGGGATAGTGCTGTCTCAGGGATCACAGAAACACCGCAGGTGCTTGAGTGTGGCAGACCTCCTAAATATCAGAGCAGGGAAGCCAGCTGCAAAGACAGAACCAAGGAGTGGGCTCTCAGCTCAGGGTTGCCCTAAAATGTGGTCTGTGACACAGTTGGGTTACTACTCTTTGAGCAGGGACCCAAAAATTAGCAGATCTGAGGAGCCTTCCCTTCCTCCCCTGGCAAGAGCAGCACGGGAGCACATCGCAAGAATCTGCTGGGTTTGGAAACTCCAAACAGGGCCATGTGCCAGAGATAGAAATGCTCAGTCACAAGCTGTGAGAGCTTGGAGTGTAGCTGAAGACCAGAGAGACAGGAGGGATTGACTGCTTTTCTCTGAGTGTTCACTGAGGAGTGGGGCCTGAGTTCTCGGCTCTTCTGAGGTCAGAGATTGGGAGGCCACGATTTTCATTCTTATCCTTCAAAGCTGTATGGAAAGCTTTCAGGGAACAACAACAACAACAACAAATCAACAATAATACAATAATAGTTGGGGACTTTGACACCCCACCTCAATGAAAAGGATAGATCATCTAAGCAAAAGATCAACAAGGAAATTAAGGCTTTAAATGACAAGCTGGACTAGCAGATATATTCAAACATTCCATCCCAAAGCAACAGAACAGACAGTCTTCTCTAGTGCACATGGAACCTTCTCCATGTGGTTATATCACATCCTGGGTCATAAGTTAGTTCACAACCAGTACCAAAAGACTGGGGATCATTCCCTGCATATTTTAAGACCACAATGCTTTAAAACTAGAACTTATAAGAGGATTGTTGGAAAGAACTCAAATACAGGGAGGCTAAAGAGCACCTACTAAAGAATGAATGAGTAAACCAGGAAATTAAAGAAGAATTTAAAAAATTCATGGAAACAAATGAAAATGAAAACACAACTGTTCAAAACCTTTGGGATGCAGCAAAGGCAATCCTAAGAGGAAAGTATATGGCAATACAAGCCTTTCTCAAGAAACAAAAAAGGTCCCAAATATATAAACTAACCATGCACCTAAAGTTGCTGGGGAAAGAATAGCAAATAAAGCCTAAACCTAACAGGGGAAAATAAATAATAAAGATAAGAGCAAAAATCAATGAAACAGAAACCCAAAGAACAGTAGAACTGATCAATGAAACTAGGAGATTCTACTAATTCTTTGAAAGAATTAATATTGATAAACTTCTGGCCAGACTTATCAAAAAGAAAAGAGAAAGGACCCAAATTATTAAAATCATGAATGAAGAGGAGAGATCACCAGCAACACCAAAGAAATCCAAATGATTATAAGAACATAGTATGAACAACTATAATCCAGAAAACTAGACAATGTAGAAGGAATGAATGCATTTCTAGAGAGTATAAACTACCAAAACTGAACCAGGAAGAAATAGAAAACCTGAGCAGACTCATAACTAGTAAGGAAATTAAAGCAGTAATAAAATATCTCCAAACAAAAGCCCAGAGCCAGATAGCTTCCCAAGGGAATTCTAACAAACATTTAAAGAATTTATACCTATTCTGAAACTGTTCCAAAAAAATATAAATGAAAGGAAAACTTCCAAACTCATTTTATGAGGCCAGAATTACCTTGATCCCAAAACCAAAGACCCCAGCAAAAAGGAGAATTATAGACCAATATCTCCAATATCTCTGATGAACATGGATGTAAAAATTCTCACCAAAATACCAGCCAACACAATCCAACAGTACATTAAAAGGATTATTAAATATGACCAAGTGGGATTTATTCCGGGACGACAAGATTGGTGCAACACCCACAAATCAACATAATACAACACATTAATAAAAGAAAGAACAAGAACCGTATGATACTCTCAATAGGTGCAGAAAAAGCATTTGACAAAGTACAGCATCTTTTCTTGATCAAAACCCTTCTAGTGTAGCTATAGAGGGTACATACCTCAATATCATAAAAACTATCTATGAAAAACCCACAGCAAATATCATTCTCAATGGGGAAAAACTCTCAGTTTTTAAGGTCAGGAACATGGAAAGGATGTCCACTATCATCACTGCTATTCAAAATAGTACTAGAAGCTATGATTCAGCAAGCAGAAAACAAAAAGAAATAAAAGGCATCCAAATTGACAAAAAAAGAAGTGAAACTCTCACTCTTTGCAGATATGATACTTTATGTGGAGAACCCAAAAGACTCCACCCCAAAACTGCTGGAACTCATACAGGAATTCAGTAAAGTGGCAGGATATAAAATCAATGCACAGAAAATCAGTTACATTTCTGTATACAACCAAAAAGTCAGAAGAAAGAGAAATTAAGAAGTCAATCCAATTTACAATTGCACCCAAAACCATAATATACCTAGGAATAAGTCTAGCCAAGGAGACAAAGGATGTGTACTCTGAAAGCTATAGAATACTCAAGAAATTGAGGAAGACACAAAGAAATGAAAAAACATTCCATGCCCATGGATTGGAAGAATACTGTGAAAATGTCTACGCTGCCTAGAGAAATCTACATATTTAATGAAATACTTATCAAAATACCATCAACTTTTTTTCAAATAAATAGAACAAATAATCCTAAAATTTGTATGGAACCAGAAAGGCCCCAAACAGCTAGAGAAATGTTGAAAAAGAAAATTAAAGCTGATGGCATCACAACTCTGGACTTCAAGCTCAATCATAAAGCTATAATCATCAAGACAGTATGGTACTGGCCCAAAAATAGACTCATATATCAACAGAACAGAATAGAGAGCCCAGAAATGGACCCTTAACTCCATGGTCAACTAATCTTCAACAAAGCAAAAAGAATGTCCAATGGAAAAAGACTGTCCCTTCAACAAATATTTTGGGAAAATTGGACAGCCACATGCAGAAAAATGAAACTGGATCATTTCTTTACACCATACACCAAAATAGACTCAAAATGGATGAAAGACCTAAATATGAGACAGGAATCCATCAAAATCCTTGAGAAGAACACAGGCAGCAACTTCTTTGACCTCAGCCACAGCAACTTCTTCCTAAAAACATCATCAAAAGCAAGTGAAGCAAGGGCAAAAATGAACTACTAGGAATTCATCAAGATAAAAGGCTTTTGCACAGCAAAAGAAAGAGTAAACCAAAACCAAAAGAAACAAATGGAATGGGAGACGATATCTGAAAATGACATATCAGATAAAGGGCTAGTATCTAAAATATATTAAAAAAAAGTATGAACCTCAACACCCAAACAACAAATAATCCAATCAAGAAGGGGGCAAAGACATGAACAGACATTTCTGCAAAGAAGATATCTGAATGGCCAGCAGACACATGAAAAAGTGTGTTACTGATTCTGAGTAAAATATTACTCAGAATCATCGAAATATGAATAAAAACCTCAATGACATACCACTTCACACCAGTCAGAATGCCTAACATTAACAAGTCAGAAGATAACAGATGTTGGCAAAGATATGGAGAAAGGGGAACCCTCCGACACTGTTGGTAGGAATGCAAGCTGTTACAGCCATTCTGGAAAACAGTATGGAGTTTCCTTAGAAAGCTAAAAATAGAGCTACCTTATGACCCTGCAATTGCACTTATTGTACATTACTCCAAAGATGCAAATGCAGTGATCCAAAGGGGCACATGCATGCCAGTGTTTATAGCAGAAATTTCCCCAAAAGCCAAACTAAGGAAAGAGTCTAGATGAATCGACAGATGAATGGATAAAGGTTTGGTATATACAGGGCGCCTGGATGGCTCAGGGGGTTAAACCCTCTGCCTTTGGCTCAGGTCATGATCTCAGGGTCCTGGGATCGAGGCTTGGTGGGGCTCTCTGCTTGGCAGGGAGCCTGCTTCCTCCTCTTTCTCTGCCTGCCTTTCTGCCTACTTGTGATCTTTCTCTCAAATAAATAAATAAAATCTTTAAAAAAAGATTTGGTATATATACACCAAAATAGACTCAAAATGGATGAAAGACTAAATATGAGACAGGAATCCATCAAAATCCTTGAGAAGAACACAGGCAGCAACTTCTTTGACCTCAGCCACAGCAACTTCTTCCTAAAAACATCATCAATGTTATTCAGTAGAATATTATTCAGCCATCAAAAATGAAATCTTGCCTTTTGCAAAGATGGGGAAGGAACTAGAGTGTTACGTTAAGCAAAATAAGTCAATCAGAGAAAGGTAATTATCATATGATCTCAGTGATATGAGGAATTTGAGAAACAAGACAGAGGATCATAGAGGAAGGGAGAGAAAAATGAAACAAGACAAAATCAGAGAGGGAGACAAACCATAAGAGACTTAATGTCATGAAACAAACTGAGGGTTTCTGGAGTGGAGTGGGATAGAAGGGATGGAGTGGCTGCGTGATGAACATCCGGGAGGGTATGTGCTATGGTGAGTTCTGTGAATCGTTTAAGACTGATGAATCAGAGATCTGTACCCATGAAACAAATAGTACATTGTATGTTAATAAAAAGCAATAACTTTAAAAAAGAGGTATACTATGACACCATATACCAAAATCATGGGAGTAAAGGAAGAAGAATGGTTCAAACTTAAGCAACCATCAATTTAATATAGACTGCTATATGCAGAAGATATCATATACAAACCTAACGGTAACCAAAAATCAAAAACCAATAGTTTATCTAAAAAAGGAATAGTTTTTATCTAAGTTCTACTTAGATACAGTGTAATACTAATTTCAGGTATATAATATATTGATTGAACAGTTATATACACATCTGGTGCTCATCACAAAAACTTAAAGAAAAAAAAAACAATAGTAACAGCTATGCAAAGAATAAAGAGAGTGGAATCCAAGCAAATAACTAAAGAAAGCCAGCAAAGTGTGAAAGAGAGCAAGGGAAAATAGGATCAGAAAATTATAAAAAACACCAACAAGTAATAAAATAACAATAAATACATACATATCAATAATGACTTTGAATGTAAATAGACTACATGCTCCAATCAAAAGATATAAGGTGATGGAATGGATAAAAATACAAGACCCATTTATATACGCCTACAAGAGATTCATTTCAGACCTAAAGACACATGCAGACTGAAAGTGAGGGGATGCAGAAACATTTACCATGCAAATAAATGTCTAAAGAAAGCTGGAGTACCAATACTTATATCAGACAAAATAGACTTTAAAATCTATATAATCTAACAAGATTTAACAGTTGTAAATATTTATGCACCCAATATGGGAGAATGCATATACATTAAGCAGTCAATAACAAACATAAAGGGACTACAATAACAGTAGGGAACTTTAACACCCCACTTTCATCAGTGGACAGAACATCCAAACAGAAAAAATCAACAAGAAATTCTTTGCAAGTGTACATAGCACATTCTCCAGAATAGATAACACAGTAGGCCAGAAAAGAGGCCTCAAGAAATTTAAAATGATCAAAGTCAGACCATGCATCTCTTCTGATCATAATCTATGAAACTATAAGTCAACCACAAGAAAAGAAAAGAATCTGGAAAGACCACAAATATATAGAGGTTAAACAACATGCTACTAAATAATGAATCAATCAACCAGGAAATCAAAGAAGAAATTTAAAAAAATTACATGGAGACAAATGAAAATGAAAACACAACAGTCCAAATCTTTGGGATGCAGGAAAAGCTGTTTTAGGAGGGAAGCATACAACAATACATGCCTGCCTCAAGAAGCAAGAAAAATATGAAATCAACAACCTAACTTTATACCTAAAGTGGCTAGAAAAAGAACAACTAATTAAACCCCAGATCAGCAAAAGGAAGGAAATAATGAGGACTGGAGTAGAAATAAATGGTATACAAACTAAGAAAATAATAGAACAGATCAATGAAATCAGGAACTGATTCTTTAGAAAGATCAATAAAATTGATAAACAGCTAACCAGACTCATTTAAAAAGAGAGAGAAACTGAAGGCATTATGATCCAGACTTCAATTTTTTTTTACAAAGCTGTAGTAATCAAAACAGTATGATACTGTTTGCATGTAACAGTATGATACAAAAAATAGGTACATAGATCAATGGAAAAGAAAAGAATAAAGAAATTAACCCACAGTTACATGCTCAATTAATCTTTGATAATGGAGGCAAGTACATGCATTGGGGAAAAAACAGTACCTACAACAAACGGTGTTGGGAAAACTGGTCACTTACAGGCAAAGAGTGAAAATGGACAATTTTCTTACACCATTCAGAAAAATAAATTCAAAGTGGATTAAGGAGCCAAATGTGAGACCTGAAGCCATCACAATACTAGAAGAGAATACAGGCAAAATGGTATCAATGGTAGTAGTATCTTTTTCAATATACCTCCTGAGGCAAGGGAAACAAAAGCAAAAATAAATTATTGGGACTTCATCAAAATAAAAACCTTGGACAGGTAAACATGCACTCTGGACAAGGGATCTCTGAATATTCTAGATTCCATAGTCTGAATTTAGGCTTTAAAAGACTTTTACTTTCATATCCCATTATGATTTTTTTTTTTTAATTTAAAGGTAAAGAGAACAGGAATGATGAAATTTTACAGACTGTAGAATTCCTAGTTATACTTTTAAATTTTTCTTTAATGTTTTTGTTCTTGGGGCACCTAGGTGGCTCAGATGGTCAAGCGCCCAGCTCAATTTTAGGCTCAGGTCATGATCTCAGGGTTGTGGAATCTAGCCCTTTTGTGGGCTCAAGGCTTAGTGTGGAGTCTTTTACCTCTTCCTCTGCTCCTCCCATAAGCATTCTCTCTATCTCTTGCTCTCTCAAATGAATAAGCAAATAAATAAGTAAATAATCTTTAAAGTTTTAAGTCTCCTCATGGTAAGTAAAGGGTATTTGTAAAGCAAAAACATTCCTGCACATGACATACACCCATTCATTCACTTAATTAGTCAATAGGCATTTATTGAAACATGCCTTCATTTCAGGTGCTTAAAATACAGTGCTACATTAGACCTAGTCTCTGCTCTCCTAGAATCATAGACATTAGAAAACCTTATGAATAAACAGAAAAATAGCAATGAACTATAATCATTTTTACATGAATAATGCCTGTCAAAGATTAGAATCTAGTAAATGTATGTTAATCTTCTTTCTGTCTCTTTCAATAGCTCTCAATTTTATTTTTAAAAAATCATAAGGTATAGTGGCATCCTATATAAAAAACTGTTATTCTGTTATTTCCCTGTTCTTCTTTTATATTTTTTTATTATTTTTACAGGAAATATATTTTAATTATATTTTTAAAATCAGGTAGTGGCTCCAGGAATCATAAATCAAACAGACAAATAGTCTTATGGTTCTTAGTTAGAAGACATGTAAAATTAAAGGCATATTTAAGATAAAATTATATTTATATCATATAATTCTAGTAGAAAAGGTTACTATGTAGTATTAGGTATTAATGGCTCATTCAGAAAGAAGAGTTTTAATGATGAGTAATAAATATTCAAAAATGTTTCTAACAAGAGTTACAGATTTATATCTATAGATTATATCTATATCTATATATGTAGAAATAGAGAATCTATATTCTATAGACACAGGGTTATAACTATATCTATAGAAAATATGGAATCCCAATAGTCCAGGTAGGATTTATTACAAAGGAAAATTTGTGCTCTTTAACAACTCTTAAGTTCTTTGTTATTGCCACAAAATTAAATGAAATGTAACATTTCAAATGTAACCTGCACAAGTGTGCAGATTCAGATAGTGCTATACATGAAGAGTGATTATAAAATCACATTAATAGTGATATCCCTAATATAATTATCCAAGAGAGTTTTCAGGTTATCTTGGGAAGAACAGAAATGTTACATAAGTCTACCATGGACTGATGTATATACAGAAAATTGTATGGGTGAAATGCATGTCTATTGAATCAATACAACTTTCATATTATTTATCTTATGACACATTAGATATATTCTACATGCAAACAATTAAAGGGGTTTTTTTTTTGCTTTTATGTAAGAATTCAGCAAAGTCTTTAAAATTCACTTCACAAAATGAAAAAACTGAAAACAAATTCTATATACATCAGCAATAATACAGATATAAGAACGGCTATGATCATGGACATCTGAAGAGCACTTACTATGTTGTATCCAGTGACTTGCCTTCATACTTGGTTCCCCTTCATTATTCTCACAAGCATTTTATGGTATGCCAGTCATTATTATCTCCTTTATTTTTTTTAATAAGCAAAAAGGCCAAAGAGGTTAAGCTGTTTGCTTCAAATCAAAGAAGCTGAGAAAGTCAGGACTATTACAAACCTAGGCATCTTAACCACTAGGTTGCACCAGCTCTAGAAAGCAGAAAAAAACAAAAAAACAAAACAAAAAAACACTATGGGTTGAGGAGCATACTGGCTTTCCCATCACTGGCTGTTTTAATGTCAAAAATGTTAAATTTGTTAAGCTGTAAAAAAAAATGACATAACAGTCATTCGTCACTGAATGTTAAGTTCAAATTATTTGATACTAAAGACGTTTAAACATAGCCAACATAATATATTCAATATTTTGAATAGATTGCAGAGATTCAGTCCTTAGAGTCTATTTTATTAAGCATGTGTTAAATATGTACATTAGTCTATTTCTTTAGTTGTTTGGGGACTATTCTACTTGTCATTTTTTTGTCCATTTTTAAAATTAATAAGAAGGTGATAACTGAGAAATATTATCACAGTTTCATATTTATTTGAGACCCAGAAAAATATGAATCAAAAGTGGAAATAAAATACACTTTGCAGAATCTCAAAGGCATTTTTTTATTCTCCCCAGGCTCAAAGATACTCAAGAAAAGCTCAGGAATAGAATCAACTACTTCACAGATCTGAGATACTTTTTTAATCCGAAAAACATAACCAGTTTTATTTTATCTGCTATTCATGTGATGCACACCTCTTGATTTTTAACCTGCTATACAACGATTTATAAGATAATTTATATATTTAAATTTGATTTATACATTTGTAACTTGAGTTTTTAAAGCTGAGGAAAAAGGTTGTTGCACATAAGCAAACTAGATGACTGAGATGATACACTTAGAAATATTCCATATGACTTTACAACAAATGATGATTTTGTAGATCCTAACAGTTTTAACTTTATATATATCAAGCTACATACTGATAAATTAGACTATATTATAATTTCCCTAAAGTCCATAATCTCATAGCTGTTATTAAATTTTAAGCCCTAGAGATTGGTCTTAAACATTACTAATTCATTATTTAAAACTCACTAAGAGGGCCACCTGGGTGGCTTAGTTGTTAAGCATTTGCCTTCAGCTCAGGTCATAATCCCAGGGTCCTGGGATTGAGCCCCACATCCAGCTCCCTGCTCCACAGGAAGCCTGCTTCTCCCTCTCCATTCCTCTTGCTTGGTTCCCTCTCTTGCTGTCTTTCTGTCAAATACATAAATAAAATCTTTAAAAAATAAAACTCATTAAGAAATTTCTTATGTCAAAAACTGTATTTAATCCCACCCCCCTGAGTTTTGGCAGTATATATAATTTTCAATTATTTATTTTGAGTTATTTTAATGTAAACAAATATAGGCAACCAATAAGCATGGATTTATTGTCTTTTAGTAACCATTATCTTTAAAAATTACATCTCTGTGCATTTTTTAAAATATCATTTTTTTCCAATTTATTTTTATTAGCAAGAAGAATGTGTATATGATCTTTGGAAGCTGCAATTGAAGTCTCCTTGTCTGTAGGACTTATATTTATCCTTCATGTCCTGTTTCTTCCTCCTGCACAGAACTTACAGAACATTAGCTAATCAATACCCACAACTCACCTCTAGATAAGGTCTTTATTGCTTGAGATGAGAAAGCTTACGAAGAGTTAAGTAACTTGTACAAGGTCAGTGTGAATTGGTGTCTAAGCTAGGTTTAGCATACAGATTGACTCTCCCCATAGCTATTTCTATATCTCTGGGCGCAGTAGCTCCAGACAAGCCTGTGACAGAGTATCTCTTTTAACTGTGGATCTTCATTACAATGTTTAAACATAGTTGTTGACATATTTCCAATTGCACTTTTCTATATATTGTTCACCAACATTATTCTCAGGGAAGCTTTGTTAGGGATGGGGGAAAAAGCTATTATATATGTATATATTTTAATATCAACTTTCCAGATTCATATTTTATATGCTACATATTGTTGTTTTGGGCTCGGTGTTTTTTTTTTTTTCTTATGTTCATTCTATTCCAAAGTCAACTCATTACCATGTTCTGCCACTATGTCATTTGAAATGAAATGAAAGCAGCATTTAGAACTCAACTGATTTTTTCAACATAAAAATATGGGTCTTAATTCAATTGACTGCTTCTTTAAATGACACTAAGTTATTCATTTTTCTGAATAACTTCATAAGTGTATTAAATATGCTTATTTGAAGTTTCCAATATTTCAGAGAATCTACAGTTCCTTGTTTTTAATAAACAAGGTATTTACTAACAAATTTATGATTTTATACCAGATGGTTTATTTTCATTTCAGGAGATCCCTTCTATTTCAATGTACCTACTATTCCTTTATTTTTCTGAAAAAAAGAGATACATTTTCAGCATTTATCTCAGTGGCACTGTGTATTTCTATGCCTAGCACATCCCATCTTCACTTCAGTCTTGTGTACTTTTCCTTCGACCCTTTAATACTGACTGTGATTTATAGCTCCAGTCAAATCCATGACTTTCTGAGCTACTTGGATGCCACATCCATTATTATTTTGCCCTGGGTTCATATGACCACTTTGACCAAGTTTCTGAAGCAGTCAACATTCATACAATCTGCAAGTATTTAGCACTACTGCTGTCAGGGATACTTTGTAATGTTATGCTACTTTCCTGACTGATCTGTCCTTAATCTTAATTTCTTTCAGCTTGAATTCGTCCTCCTGGATTCATATTTAAATCATGCCTCCATTTTATGCGTTTTATTTATTTTTTAGCTTAATTATATACCCCTTCCATTTACACTTTTTGTTATTAATATTCTCTTTCTCTATCTTGTGCTAAATATGGTGTATATATGACCTAAATTATGCCAATAATGAGCACTGTTATTATTTTCTATTTTTGGCTGGGTTCCATGTACTCACCTAACCTTAACCTCTGTGAGGTAATTCGTATCATTCTCTTTATATTACCTATGTATTCACACACAAACTATATATTCCATACATAAGAGGGGAGCATTTTCCAATTTTGTATCAATTGCAATTGCTTCATATACTTCATTTAATACATATGCCAGATTCAAGTTACTTTTTCCTACTACTCTTAAAAAGTATATATTGTATAAAAACATAATTTCCTACAGGTCAGTCTTTCATCCTGAAAAAATACATGGACATAGGAATTTTGTGATGATCACCTTTCCATACATTAGTCTTTACTTTAGGAAAGGTAGTTTTTTACATGATGATTATTTTCAGAAAAGAAAAATTCCATACGTAGCATAGTACCAAATATAATGGAAGTAAAATACAACATATGCAAAGCAGCTGATATTGGATGAGTATTCACAGAATGTTATTATTTTCCTTTCTGTTTTCTTCACCCAGTTCTTGCTGCATGTACTCCTGCTCTGTGCTGACAATTAGCAGTTTTAAATGAGAGCCAGGGGCAGAGATATGTTAACAACCAACCATGATGTCTCATAAAAAAAGTCTTCCCGGGAGTAAATAGTTTAATTTAGTGTTTCATATTTTTGGGATTCATATAATACATGGCTTTATTTTCATCCCATTTTGCCTTCTCTGATGCTTATTGATTATTTCTAAGATTACCCTGGAAAAACTTTCATGAGATTCCGTATCTTTTGGAGTTCAAATATAAGAACTACTTTTACATTCTTAATGCATGCTCAGTTTCAGTTATTGAGGGGAAAAAAAAAAACAAAAACTTCTGTCAAGTGTTAGTCTAATGTAATACTTCGATGCTGGATGCATGTTTCAAAGCTCCTCCTACCCCAACTTAAAGCTTAATTTGACTCTAGGAAACTGCAGGAAATAATAAGGAATAGTTTATTCTTTAAATCAATTTTCATTTCTTCCTCTTTTCTGGTTCCCCCAAGATTGAGGCATAGTTGAGGTGGATGGTTGGTTTGTTTATTTTTTATTTATTTATTTTAAGGAAATGAGTGGTTTAAAGGGAGAATTTATGTAGCAAGTGATATTTGAAATGATCTCCTGGTTCCTATAGTCCTTTTTATGACAACTGTCCAAATATAAGTCTAGCCATAGTTTATTTGGAAGGTCCAATGACAAATGATGAATTTCCCACTTCCATGGTGTGACCATGTTCTCCCAGGATATAGCTCCATCCCTGGTGGTATTTCCCTCCCCTTCTTAATGGGGATGAACCCACATCCTCTAAATGGTAAGTCTTCAGGACACATCATATCTGACAACTATCACCTCTATGTGACTCAGAGAAGATGTACACATCCTTGGATATATCAATGACACAAGTGCTCTCTTTGCTTCAACATTCTCTGCTTTTGGAACGTTACAAGTTAAACAAGCCAAAGTGCTGCCTTCTGAAATTTCCAGGAAAAGGAAATATTACTTATTTCCCAAACTCAAGGGGAAATTTGTTAAACTTTGCCAAGATTCCTTTATCATGCATCACTTTATTTCTGTACTGAGCAAACACTCATTCAGGGAGTACAGTACGATAACAGCCTTCCTTTCCCGCAGGAATCTTCAGTCACTCTGTGTAGTTATCATGGGAAGCCACTTCATCTCGGCATTATGCATCTATGTTTACTATACAATCTGACTTCAAAAAGTGTTCTACAACATCAGTACCCTGTCTTAAAATCTACTCTTCTCTGCATATAGGGCAGTTGTTATAATTGTTTTATGGTAAGATTTAAAGGATAAGTATTATATTTGTATAAGGAACTAGAAGAGCAATCAGGAACCTCAGTGTTAGTCTCATTAGAATTTATGACCTGTTTTCAATTTATGACCTGTTAGAGGTTTATGGGAAAAAGCAAAAGATCATAGATAAAATCCCATTTAAAACTCTGTTACCTATATCTTATGTTAGTTGTCCAATTTTTTTTTCAAATCAGCATGATGATTTAATATAAAAATAATGCTTATTTAAACTACAAAATAAAAAATTTAAAATTCTTAACTTAATTTCATATATCTAATAATCCCATTCATACAATTGTATAACCCCTTTTCTTCAAAAGTTAAAAATCAAGATTATTAGCTACTACATTTAGACAGAAAACAGTTGAAATATATTCATTGTATATTTAGGTGCATTGTGAGAAACAAACATAAGCAAAAATAGTGTTGTCTGAATAAAAGACAATATTTTCTTGGTAGATTCTGCAAAAATAAATTAAAAGGATGTGCAAACACTGCTTGACATGATACACAATAAATCGTGGGTTAAAAAGTTTCTCAAATCCAAAAAATTGTATAGTATTGGAATTATTAAAAGTCCAAGCCCACTGAGAAAACAACTTATTAGAACGTCTAACACTTCCTACAGAGAAACAATTTATTTTCCACAGAGAAAACAACGTATGAATATAAACCTCACTAAAGATACAATCTGGTTCTAAGGAGATGATCGTGATCAATAATTCAATATATAAAATCAAATGCTAAGGGAACAATGGTAAACATTTATTTATGGAATAATAACATGTATCATTATATGTTTCATATCTGGAAAACAGAAAAATTCTACAACATAAACAATGCTTATCTCTTTTCACACAAAGGATGTGTTTGGGAAATTAGAGAGTAATTGCCAACACCAAAATAAATTTAGATACCTATTAGTCACTGTGGGAGATAGTTTCATTAAGAAGAAACCCAATCATTACTTCTAAATTCAAGAACTCTTGGTGGAGAAACTATTTATCTAGTAAACTCCACCTGGTAATAAATAGGTAACAAGAGATTGAAGAAATAAGCAGAATACTTTAATTTTATCTTAAATTTTATCTTTCCAGAAATAAGGCTTTTAATATAAGCCATTGATAATGACAAATGATATAGTTTCCACTGTGTCTCTTCAATTATTTTTGTCTCAATTTATATCCTATAATTAGATAAAGTGATTTAAAATCATGACCTCAACTTCCTCAAATACAATAATTATTTAAAATGCAAGATCATAGCCTTGACTTGATAACAGAGCTTAAGGCATTTTCAATTGCCTATTGGTATAATTTCACCTGCATATCACACAGATATCTGCATCTCAACATGTAATTCATCTTGTAATGAATTATTCATCTTTAACCTCAAACTCTTCCCTCTGTTATCTTCTCCATGTAAGTGAACCATACAACTATATATCAATATATATAAAGCATCTTAACTTTGTATTTTGGGGTCTCTAGCACAAAGCCAATGAATGATATGACTATTATTCACCAACATTACTTCATTCACCAATAAAGACTTCTTTATCTCTTCCCAGGGATTAAGTATGAAATTAAGTGTGACCATTATTTTCTTTGGCCAATAAAAGGAAAATAGAAATGATAAGTGTCATTTCAAGGCTGAAATTTGTATTTCTCTTGTATCATTCTCTATGTACTACTTCTCTGTCAGGATAAATTTGGATGGTAATTTTGAGACAGGCTCTTAGGATATTAACCTACCATATGGATAATAGCATCATATGGACGTTTTAAAAAATATATTTTATTTATTTATGTATTTGAGAGAGAGACAGAGAGAACAAAAGCAGGTGGAGCAGAGGTAGAGGGAGAATGAGAAGCAGGCAGAAGAAGAGGCAGAAGCATAGCCAGCTGCCAAGCAGGGAGCCGGATGCCAGGGCTTGATCCCAGGACCATAGGATCATGACCTGAGCTGAAGGCAGCCACATAACCAACTGAGCCACCAGGCACCCCTCATGTAGACTTTGTATTGAGAAATGAATGCTTATTCTCTTAAGGTACGAATACTTGGAAGTGTTCATTAAGGAGTCATAACCTAGAACATCCTTTTATTAGGAGATAATGATTAAATATTTTAATTTAAAATTATTTTTGAAATCCTAATCTCTTTCTTCTCTGTCAAACAGGCTTTTTAATCTTTTAATTATCATTGCAATGTTTTTCTTTATATTTCATAAGAATTCTTTATCTTCACTGTCAGTATCTTCAAATCTTAACTTCACACCTTGTATTCTTCCACTTTATTTTCTTTAATGTCACAGAAGTGGGGCACCTGGGTGGCTCAGTCATTAAGCATCTACCTTCGGCTCAGATCAGGTCCTGGAGGTCTTGGGACAGAGCTCTGGGTCAGGCTCCCTGTTCAGCGGGAAGTCTTGTTTCTCCCTCTCCTACTCTCTCTGCTTGTATCTCTCCCTCGCTGTCTCTCTGTCAAAGAGACAAATAAAATCTTTGAAAAAAGAAAAAATTAAAAACATATCTTTAAAAAAAGTCACAGAAGTGACCGTCTGAAAACAGGAACCTAGGATCATTCCATGTTTTATCTCCTTCCTCCAACAAAAGGATTGAATGGATTGTTATTGCTTGTAAGATGAGTGAGCCATCGGTCTAACAGGATGCAATGAGTACCTAGATGCTCAGGCTAACATACTTCTAGTACCAAAAGAACCTATCAAAGTCCAAAATATTGTGGATCTGAGTGGTAGAGTGAATTAAAGTTGATAAATAAGGGATCAGAGTTGTCAATCTAAAATGGTGAACAGGAATCCCATTAAAGTACCAACAATCCAAGAAGATAAGAGTACGGACCAATGAGTTCACTAGCCAAGAAAAACTGTAGTCTAGGAAAAATTCTACATAGCAATAACCAAGATAAGTGTTGTTGCCCAAGCTTTTGAAATCTACATAAAAAAATAAGCTAATCTGTAATGCTTTCACATTAGAACAAACAAACAAAAAACCCTCATCTGCCTGTCAGGTTTCCACTTCTTTGTGTGGCAGTGTCTGTAGTAGCCCAGATTATTCCATGAATATTTCCTGAGAATTTATGTGCCAGGCAGTGCTCAAGGCCATTGCTGTACCTCAGTGATCAAATCACACTAGTCCAAATGAAGCTAACTGTTTAAGAGAGGAAACAAGAAATAAATACAGTAAAGAAGAAAACTTTGTATTAGGTCAGAAGTTGATAACTGCTTTGGAAAAAATGTAAAATAGAAATCTTTGTTGTCCCCACAACAAGTGGGGAAGTGGACAGTTGGTTGCACTTTCATAAGGTAATATATGGATAATCAAACTGAGGAGGTTTGAAAAGGACTGAAATAGTCATTCCAGGTGTAGAAGAGTATTACATAAAGGAGTATCAAGCACAGGCATAAGGATGCCTGGGGTGTTAGACGAACACTTTGGGGCTTCTGTGCCTAAAATGGAAAATGTATGAGTAAAAGTACCAGGAAATAATGTTACCAAGATAAACATAGATGAGATCATGCAGGGGGTCATTTTATATTTTACTGATGTTGGGGTTTTCTGAATGAAATAAGAAATTTTTGCAGGGTTTTGACAAGAGGCATGCCCTGATTTAACTTGTTTTAAAAAATTACTTGCTACTCCGTGGAGAATAGATTTTATAGGGACAAGAGAAGTAAAGAAAACCATTAAGAGGTTAATTCAGGCAACCAGGTAAGTGGTAACCGTGGCTTCCATCAGATATGAAACAGTGGAGAATGTATGAGATGATGTCATATTATGGTATATATTTGAAGATGGAGCTAATAGAATTTGTTTTGGATTAGAAACGGGCTGTGAGAGAAGAGGAAATTCGAACTGACCCCAAATGTCATTGCATAAGCAACTGGATGAAGACACTACCAGCTATGTTAGGGAAAAATCTGGGGTTCAAATTTGAACACTTTATTTTTTTTTAAGATTTTATTTATTTATTTGACAGAGACAGAGAGAGAGAGCACAAGCAGGGGGAGTGGCAGGCAGAGGGAGAAGCAGGCTCCCCACTGAGCAGGGAGCCCCACGCGGGGTTTGATCCTAGGATCCAGGATCAGACCTGAGCAGAAGGCTGACACTTAACCACCTGAGCCACCCAGGCACACCAGACTTGAACATTTTAAATCTGATATTCAAGTGTTGAGGTTGAGCAGCTATATAAATATATGAGTCAGGAATTCAGGAAGTACTTTGGAGCATTTCTTCAAGAGAAGGAATTCCTTTTGGTTGTCCTTCCATATGCTTATTATTTAAATAATGGGTACTGTACTAATTGTCAGTATCTTATTCAAATATTAGGTGTCTTTGACATTTTATTCTGGAAAAATAATGCAAATTAACTTTATCAAATAAAACCATATTTTTCCTTCACAGATATGTTAGCCAAGACTCAAAACAAATTTATACAAAAGTTGTATGTATAACTATTGAGAATGTCTATCAAGGAACAAGATTTTTATGACTTTTTTCTTTTATACATTTTTTTCCACCAAACAGTAACATAAATTCTCAGTCACTGCATAATTTCAAATTAAACATAGCTCTAATTATTCATTTTTACCACTACATATGGGTTTTTTTTTCCTCTAACAATCCATGTATTGCTGTTCTTTTGTGATTGAGCTATCATTTTTCAAGTGAATTCACAAATACTTGCATGTTTGTGCTCTATGATCATAGATGTTTAGAAAGCCATTTATCATTCAATTCTGTCATGTCCAGCATCATTGATTGTTTCTTGGAGCAGAACAGTTTCAAGAGAAGTCTGCACACTCTTCAAAATAAATAAATCAAATTTTGCAACATATAGGAGCCTCACATGAAGTCACACAAGTTGAGCTCAGTGACTGCCCATTCAAGCCTTATAAAAGAAGCACATTATCACTTAACAGCTATTTGTTTATTATTATTTATTGTTCTTGTATTTGAACAATGCATTTCTAGTATTCCATTAACAGTAACTGGAAAGTCCATTCTGAATAAATACGCTGGGGATTTCTATGAATGAAATGCACACATTTTGCATTAAGCTATGAAATGCCCCAATTCCGAGACCCCCCAAAGACGACCACCAGAGTCCAGAGTCAAAGCCAAAGAGCCAGGGTCGTTTATTGCGAGTTCGAACCCAGACCTCCGCGCACTCATTATTGGTGATGCTAAGAGGCCCCGAGCATACCTTTAGCTCAGCTTTTATAGGTAAGTACAAATAAGATATAGAGAAGTTGGGGAATTTCCACAGTTACAAGCACATGATTGGTTGACGTTCTCTCTAAGTTACTGGTTGCCTTAGATTGGCCTGGGCCTCCTAGCAAACCACAAGGCGCCAGATGGGGGCTCCGGGAGTGATCACATAGCCACATTCCTGGGGCCAGATGGCAGTTATCTCTCATTCTCAGATCTGAAGGCGCAGAGAGAGGGGCCATGTGATTACAGGGTGGCTATAGGAGGGGTGCTAGTGTTTTTCCACTTTCTTAGGGTCTAGCAAGTGAGTGTACAGAATCCAGGTGGCTGTTAGAGGTATAAGGCATAATGGTCCTAATTCTATTTCTCACGCTTCTCAGCTAGATCAATCAATTACATTAAGTAAGAACTCAATATGCATATATGTTCCTACTTTATTTACTGGGTGAAAAGCATATGTATGAAAGTATATGTAAATATGTCATACCTCAGTTTTGCATCTGTAATTAAAATCTGTGAATGCATTGTCCAGAGTCGCCCAGGTCTCGAAGCTGACGGAGTCACTGTGGGGAAGATGGCAGTCTCAGCAAGGCTCCTGCCTCACAGGTACTCACTGACTTCCATGAGTCTCAGTGAGACGGTAGCAGTAGAGCAAAGCTCCTGCCTCAGTAAAATAACCCCACTAGGCCTGATGTGGTCACAGCAAGGAAAGGGCAATCTGAGCCTTACTCCTGCCACTGGTGCAAAACTGGCATCTCCTACTTTTTTACTAATTGGTCTTTATCCTAAAAGCAAAGCACATTACTCTTGACAGGGCCTCAGAATGCTCCAGGCCAAACCTAGACTCCCTTACAACCCTTTAGAGTATAATTTTTGTACTTTCCTTTTAAATTTCCTCTAGATCTGTGAAGGAAATTATCAAGGCTCTTGAATGGTTAAATAAAGGGCTTAATATAAGAAATAAAACTATACTAACAAGAACATTGCCACACACACAAAGTATCCATAAATAAAGAATTCTGCAACCAGTCATAGAAAAGAGGCTCGAGCAAGCACTTCTACCTTTGCAAAGCAAGCTATATTTCTCTTTGATGCCAGACAGACATTTTATAGTTTCGGCCATTATATCGATGATGTAGCTTAAACTTTGTATATAACTCATCTAAGCCTTTTAATTGCTTTCTTATCTGTAAGGCCTGCTTAAAAAATACCATATGATTAATCTATCCTTTATCGTCTATGTAAGAAATCATAAATAATCATGTCCTGGTTGAGGGAGTTAACATAACTTGTACATATGAACACCTGCAAAAATATGTTTCACTAACCAAAGCACTATGTTTCGTTAATCAAAACGCTGTGTAAGCAAAAATCATTCCTTGTTGTTGGGGACGGTGCATGATCTGCCCTTCCATCCATGCCCAAGCCACCAGAAATTCTGGTGGAGGTACCTGTGAATGTGAATGAAAGCCCAGAGGGGCTTTCCCTACCTAGAATCTGGAAAGCAACATACCCTGTGGGTCAGGGCAATATGTCCTTGGTGTGCTTATTCAAGACAGAGTTCCATTTAATCCTCCTCCTGGTAATCATATCTCTGTATCCCTTATCTGTATTTCTTGATCCCTGTGCCTCAATGGTCTCAACTTCTGAGAGTTTAAGTAATCACTCTGTACCCAGCAGTAACAATACTAATCCTGTCTCTAGGGCAAGTGCAAAAGCAGTTAAAGATTTAACTGCACCACCCAACTTCCTCATTTGGGAATAATAAAAGACTGGGACCCTTGACAGTCAAGAGAGACAAAGCCGAGAGCCTGCAGAGAGACAGAGAGAAAAAGGCAGAGGGCCTGCGAGGAAGCAGCAAGAGAGCCTTAGAGGAGAGAGCAAGAGAGCAGCAAAAAACAGCAAGAGAGAGCCTGCAAAGAGAGACAGAAGCAAAGAAGCAAGAAAGCAGCAGAAAGAGAAGCAGACAGAGAGTAGAGAGACAGAAGAGAAGAGAGAAGTAGAGCAAGAGGGCCAAAGCCCGAGCTAGAGAGCTAGAGCTAGAGAGCCAACGCTAAAAAGCCAGAGGATGCGGCTGAGCCTGCTTCATAGGTCTCTCCTGACTGACCTCGGGTCTGTCAGCTTGCATTAGATTTCCGTGTCTGTGTCATTATTTCGCCCGCCAGACATCCTGCGGTTCGGGACCCACCATCTCTGCCGAGGCTGGCTTCCCCGGCGATGACACCTTGTAAAAGATTTTTTTCCTTTATGATGATCTGTAAGTTGTTGCCTATAGATAAAGACACTGAAAGCCAGCAAGTCAAAGATGCCTGGTAGGTGATGGAAAAGAATCTTCGGAGCTCTCTCGTTTTGCATTCACGGACACTGCCACCGTCTTTCCTTCAGGGACCCCTAGTTCAGCTGGAATTGGCCTCCGGCAATGCATAAACTGCATTTAACTCAAAATTGACTTTCATTTATAGATCTTAAAATGGCAAATCTCAAGATGAAAAAATGGCAGGATATCTTCAGCCCTCAGCAGTGTTTTTGCATGTAATAGCCACTTAGTGGAAGTGCATTTAGTAACTGAATACATAAAAAAAAGATAATGCAACATTGGGGCTAATTACAAATCACAGTAACTCCTGGGGTGCCTAGGTGGCACAACTGATTAAGTCTCCGACTTGGTTTCAGCTCAGGTCAGGATCTCAGGGTCCAGAGATCAGTCCTCACATTGGGCTCCCTGCTTGGCAGGAGGCCTGCTTCCCCCTCGCCCAATCCCCCTACTTGCATTCTCTCTCTGGCTGTGTTTCTCTCTGTAAAATAAATAAAAACTTAAAAAAAAAAAAAAAAAAGACTCCCTCTGCCCCTCCTCTCTGCACAATCTCTCTCTCTCTCACTGTCAAATAAATCTTTAAAAAAGAAATTACAGTAACTCCTTTTATCTATATTTGACTTTCTTTAGTTTATATATTTTCTTATATTTGTTATTAGCAAAAGTACTGCTCTTTAAAAATAAGGCAACTTAATATACTAAAGCTTTTCTGACAATTTTCTTGCTTAACCATATTAGTGCAAAATAGTTTACAGGTAACAAAATATCACCAGTTAAACACTTTACTGGTTATTTGACAGAAGGAGGTGAATAATATATATGTTAGTAGTGTAATAAGGATAAGCTGAAGCAGTGGGTGGGGGCACCTGGTGATGTGCAACTCCCTTCAGCTCAGGTCATGATCCTGGAGTCCCAGGATAGAGTACCGCATCGAGCTCTGTGCTGAGCAGGGATTCTCCTTCTCCCTCGGACCCTCCTACTATCATGCTCTCTCTTTCTCATTTTCTCTCTTAAATAAGTAAAATGTTAAAAAAGAGAGAAATACAGTGGGTGGGGGATGGGCTAAATAGGATATAGGGAATGACTAGGACACTTATGATGAGCACCAGGTGTTGTAAAGAAGAGCTGAATCACTAAATTGTACACATGAAACTAATATTACACTATATGTTAACTGGAATTTAAATGAAAATTTTAAAAAAAGAAAAATAAATAAATGAGAGACATCTAAAATCTAGTTAAATTTGGAAATGGATCAGACGACTTCACACATTGTTTCTTCTCATGGAGAGACCTTGAAATTGTACATTTAGCCAGTCTGAGAAGATATAAGACTATAATTTAGTGTGTTTCCTTAAACAATAACTATTTCATCCTAAATAATATATGCAATTTTTATAGTAACACTATTAATGAAAACAACCTATTTTTCCTTATCTTTCTGTGATCAAACAACAGTTTCTTAACATACTACTTTCTGTTTAAAGATGAATTTTTCAAAGCATAATAAAAATGTCATTTCATACCATTGGGACAGTTAAGAAAAACTGAAACACATATATGCTTAGACTCTACCTGGTATTTACCAATACTCAAATAAAGTTAGTGCTTATAAACTCCATAAGCCCCAGCTACTTTTATTTTTTTTTTAAATTTCAGTATCCTATTATTCTCATTGTTCTTATTATAAGTACATATGGGACATCTGGAAGAACAATGGAGCATTTTTACCCTTATAGTTTAACATCATCTATCTTTGTCTGAACTCAAACAGGAATGATTTTGGTGAGTCCTGCTGTCAGCACCCTTGTGTTTGGTTCTGTTTTCATGTAATCTAATGCTTCTGTGTAAAACTGTCATTCACCTTGTACCAAAAAAAAAAAAAAAAAAAAAAAAAAAAACACCAAAATAACCAAACAAACAACTTGAGGTTTTCTATCACACTGAGGTATGCGTGTCAATGAGCCCAGATAATATAATACTTAATCTCTACTATATAACATATTTTGTAGAAACATTACTATTTGCTGGTTTCTAAGTCTCAGATGGAACATAGCTGATATATTCATAGCTATTTTTTTTCAATGCTCTTTAATCCCTCTCAAAAAGTTAACAGTAACACTATTGTAAGACATCACTTTGCCTGTGATGGTGCTGTTCATGGTGGAAAATGCATAATGAAAACTGCTTTTTATTATAGTCACATCTTATATCAAGATAATAAATTGTGTGGATTCTTCTGTGGCAGTAGATGAAAGACAAATATGTTTTTTTCTTTCTTCAAAAAGGAAACTCAGTATTTTAGGTGAGGCTGTGACACAGTCTGGCTTATCCTTCAGGTAAAAGTGTGGGCTTATTTAAAACTTGTTCTAAAACAAAACGAAAGCAGGCTTAGAGAAAAATAGCTTCTTTTAGTCAGTTCTAAGTATTATTAGAGCTGTGCATTACTAAAAATGAGTACAGAATTAATACCTGAGAGTCCCTGATTCCATGATCATCCTAAGTGTTATTCCTATCTCAAAAAGTAAGTCTGAGAGAATAGAACCACCATGGGTTAAGGAAAGTGTGTCTGAATGCTTTGTATTTCTTACGCCTGAATGCAAAGTTTTAAAGTAAATCTCACTACTCACTGACTTGGAATTCTAACAAATATAAATAGCAATTTATCTCAATGCAAGTGAGTTATTTGCAGTTTTTTTTAAGATTTTATTTATTTATTTATTTGAGAAAGAGAGCGAGAGAGAGGGAGAGAGAGAATGGGAGCAGGGGGAGTGACAGAGGGGAGAGGGAGAGGAAGAGAATCTCCAGCAGACTCTGCGCTAAGCTCAGAGCCCTCTGAGGGGCTGGATCTCATGATCCTGACATTATGATCTCAGCCAAACCAAGATCCAACACTTAACCAATTGCTCCACCCAGGTACCCCAAGTGTTTGCAATTTGCAAGTACTTCTAAATACACTCTTAATGACATTTCTGGCTTTTTGTTATTTGCGTGGTCGTGTTCATCCCTTAAATTCAATTTCACTTGACATAAATTTACTTCATATAAACACAAAATGCCCCACCCTTACACCACCAGATCTTACACTATTTTTTTCTTAAGCCATGCTTTATAAATAACTTATTTAGTTCTATAAAGATACAATCCAGTCCTTTTAATTTTTTAAATATTATTTTCATCAATTAGAAAGATAATTATCATATACAATTTGGAGTTAATTGTTTTGACAAAACTTGGCCAACTGCATTGCTGAGAACTGTCTAGAACCCTTTTGAATGTTTATTAAAACAATAATTTCAACTACTCTCAGAAAATCTAAAATCAAACAAAAATATCACCAATAATAGCAACATACCAGCAAAAAGAGATCCTACATTAACTTCCATGAGAGGATGGTCTCATGGCTTAACAAATAAATGATATTGACAAGAAAATTTTAGGATAAATAAATATAAACCAGCAAATACTTTCACTACCACCATACTTACCATAAATATTCATATCATATTTATCATAAAATAGTCACAATATCCAGTAAGATTCCTGTATCTTATGACACCTGCTCAAATATGCCAGCTAGAAATGGTATAGTGAGTAGGTGACACAAGAACTAGAAACAACCACAGAGACTGGAGTTGTCCTAAGAGTAGATACTTTCAATACCTGAGTCTTTTACCCTTTTAATTTTCTTCCAGTTTTATATTTGTTTTTGGCAGGTAGTTATCTCCTGCTTATCAGTTACTGTGTTACATTCTTAGCACTTGAAGTCCTTGATGTAACTATAATTTTAACCAGTTTATTTTCTTTCCTCTGTTTCTCTCTACTCCCATATTCGTCTTAACAAATTTAATTTTCATTTTACAATAGTATAGCAAATGATTTATTAAATACATTTAAAATAAATGTGTTAAAATAAATGCATCGATTACAATTTTTAACTGTTAAATCTATTAACATGCATATTTCCCATCCCAGTCAAGTGTCATTAGGTGGTTTTAGGAATCGAGGATGCAATTCATATTTCCTTAGAGTTTTGAAGTCTGTTAGCATCCAGGATGGAAGATACAAACTCATACACTACTACACTTATTTTTTTTCAGAAAATGTGTGTGTAGGGGCGCCTGGGTGGCTCAGTTGGTTAAGCGACTGCCTACGGCTCAGGTCATGATCCTGGAGACCCGAGATCCTGTCCCACATCAGGCTCCCTGCTCGGCGGGAAGCCTGCTTCTCCCTCTCTCACTCCCCCTGCTTGTGTTCCCTCTCTGGCATACAGGCCAAGGAGAAAAGCTTTCAGATGAAAACAATCCTGTTGGCACCTTAAATATGAACTTCTGGACTCCGGAAGTGTGAGGAAATAATTTATACTGTTTAAGCTATCCTAGTATTTTCTTATGGTAGATCTGGAAATTAATACACACCCCAAACTATCTCAGAATCTACTTTTTCTTTTTTTTAAACTTTAACCTGTGACACTTGGCACCAAAAGTGATCAAAGAATTAGTCAAGAAGAAAATTTTGAAGCTGGATCAGAGTTTTGGCTGGCAGTGAAGGCTAACACTGGTGGTGGTACGACAAGGCTCCAACTAATTGCTGAAGACTAATTGTTGAAGCTTTCACCACTGAATTGAGTTGGAATTGTATATAGAAGGAAGGAACTGCAGATGTGAATGTAAAGTCATTTGAGCTGTACGAAACAAATAGGAACTGTAAGACTAATGTTATCAGATGGCTACTGCTAAGTGCTATTGAAAAAGCCAGAAAATAATGAACTGGGGCTAATAACAGTTAGCTGAAACCCTGATGTGAAAGTCAGAGGACTTTTGGTTGCATATAAAGAAATCTTCTGCAAAGGGAGACTGAAGAGACTCAGGAAAAAGCCCAGTACTTAGTAATTGCATTGGCTAAATTTCAGACAATTTAAATACTCAACCAAGGCAGGTTATGACACCAAAGTCTGGGCCCTGACTTTGAAAACCGGGGATTATGCCACATGGAATGGAGGTATCTGGGTGGCACTCCTCCTAAATGTTTTAAATCTCTGAGCCAGTGACTTTACTCCTAGTAGAGTTAGCACTTCCACAGTTCTTGAAGATAATACAGAGGCTTCTAATCCCTCTCAGGCAGCAATGCAAGAGATGTCCTCCCTCACTAAGAATTTTCCACCACCTCCCTTCATGGTCAGTAGGACCATAACTAGAAATAAATTAAAGTATATCTAGGCTGAGGACAAGCTGGAGCTCATTACCAAATAAGGGGACTATATGCCTCAAAGGAGTTGCAAGAGCTTATGAGCATAGACTGATAGGAGCTAAGGAGCTGCTCATGCACTATTCAAAGTCAAGAAATGACTTGTATTCATCTCCAAATTCATCTCTAGGCATGTGAGCACTAATGGCATGTTAATAATGAGGTAAATACATCAATTAATCTGAAAATGTATTTGTTGTACTTTAAAATTTTTCAAAATTTATTGATTTACTAATGGAATACCTACTGATGATGATGATAGCTAGCATTTCTTTATTATACACTCAGCACTTTGTTAGGAGTAAGTTCATCCAATATAAGACACAGCAATGAAAAAAATGTGAATGAGGGAGAGATTTCTGTATTATACTGGGTGGTCAGAGGAGGACCTAGAGAAGAGGCAAAATCTTTGCAAAGAATATAAGGAAATAATGGAGTAATTCTAGTGAATTCTTAAGGTAAGAATATTCCAGGAAGAGAGAACAGGGTGAGAACACAGGAGTTGAGACAGATGTAGGCCTGTCTACATGGTGTGTCTGAGGAAGAAAAAGAAAGCCCATGTATTCAGAACAAAATCGATACAGAGGAAGAGAGTGATAGCAGAAGAGATCAGAAAGATAATGGGGGGTAAATTGTAAGGCACCTTAATAGTGGGGAGAGGAAACATCCCTGGTGCTCAGGTCAATTTATTTGTATGTCTACTGGTCTGTTATAAGTACTATCTCTCCTTCTTTCACTTTCTAATCTGGTTTAGATCATAAATTTTATGGTCACTCTACTTATGGGCATTGTAGCCATCTTGGCTTTTATACTAATGTAAAGAGTAGTTTCAAGCACAAGAGTAATGTAATCTGATTCATGTTCTAAAAGATGTGCTTTGGCAGCTGTATTTTCAGGGTCTAGGTCTCTTGGATATTAACAGGAAAAGACTTACAACAAGCTATTATGGAAATCCAAGGGAGAGGTGATGATGGCTCAGGCTCCAGTGGGAATAGAGGTAGAAAAAAATGCTTGAAATTTAATATATTTTAAAGTAGAACTAACATGATTTTATGATGGGCTGAATGTAGAGTTTTTTTGTTTATTTGTTAGTTTTTTAAATAAAGATTTCTAGAGTAAGATAAATATGGGGAAAGACTGAGAAATTAGAAGGAAGAATTTTCCATCAACTGAAATAGAGAAGGCTACAGGAAGATAAGATTTTTGTGAGATGATGCTGGGTTTATATTTGGACATGTTAAATTTAATATATCTAAGAGACAACCAGATGGTGATGAATGTATGTGTTAAGTATGACAATTTAAGTATGGGAATTTACAAAAGAATTACAGGTTAAAGATATAAATTTCGAAGTTGTCAGTACATAGGTGGTATTTAAGTCATGAGGATGGATGAGATCATCAAGGACAATGCCCAGGACCCCTTCAATTTTAAAAGTCAGGGAGAAGGGAAGGATGCAGCAACAGAGACCAAGAGCAACTCCAGTGATATGGGAGAAAATCCAAAAGACTATTTAGTCCTGAAAGTCAAGTGAAGAAAGTATATCAAGCAGAAAAGGGCTGTGTCAAATGCTTCTGATAAATCAAATAAAACTAGGATGCAAACAGACCACTAAATTGAGGAAACTGTGTATCATTAGTTGACAGTGATGAAATCAGATTCTGTGGAGTAATGAGGGGTCAATAGCCTGATTGGAATGGAATTAAGAGAGATTAAGAGGAGAGGAAACTAGAAATTTCAAGTTCATTCCCCACCCCAAAAAATAAATACAACAGACGAATAGCAAAAGAAAAAAAATATTAATTCATCAAGGGCCGGGTTGCAGTGAAGATAGTTCAGATATTTATTTAATTCCCTGTCCTTTTCCCAATTCCATCATTTATTAGGTATGCAACATTAATAAGAATAGTAACTTCTCTCAACGTAAATTTACAGTAAATTGTGTGTGTTATTATTACCCAGCTCAGAATGTTGATAGAATGGGTAGTGTCCAACAGATTGTATTAAAGTGAAGTACTCTACTTAAAATATCTAAAAATCATAGTGCATGTTCAAAAAGCAGTCATTTCTATTTTTATCGTTACTACTACTACTATTACTACTACTACTACTACTACAACTACTGCTACTGCTACGACTGTTATGATTATTCTCTTCAACTGGTCTTCAGTTTTTACTTAATACAGGGTGGTGGGTAGTGCCCTGACCATTCTTTTTCCTTACATTTTTATACTTCCCTAATTCTTTTCTCTGTCATCATCCTGCCAACATCTCTTTATCTGAAATCAAAAGTAAACTAATGAACAAACATACAAACAAAATTTTCTTGCTTAATCTTTGGGAAGAACTACATATTCTTATATCTTTCAAAGTACATTTGCAAGATAAGGAATTCTCTTTATTGATAATACCTCTCATACATTACAGCTCCTTGCCAGGGTGAGGTTGAAGCAGAAAGACAAATGTGAAGGAGGTAGATTTTTTAACTGCGTCTCTAATGTTCCACACATTCCTGGATCAAGATCTTTTTAGGGATACCTGGGTAGCTCAGTCATTAAGTGTCTGCCTTTGTCTCAGAGCATGATCCTGGAGTCCTGGGATCGAGCCCCACATTGGGCTCCCTGCTTGGCGAAAGCCTGCTTCTCCCTCTCTCACTCCCCCTGCTTGTGTCTCCTCTCTAGCTGTGTTTCTGTCAAATAAATAAATAAAATATTTAAATTTTTTTTCATATGCTACATGATCTGCTTAAAATGTCTACTTCTTTATTTTCCTAACTAGTTCTTACTTATTTTACACCAGAGTCCCACACTCTAATGCCTTTTCAAAGTACAATGCCTATTGTCCCTATCCCTCACATAAGCATTTCAGGTTTATTGAACATCTATACAAGCTGTATTTGTTTTAAAGGTGGTAGTAATAAGTGTGAGGAAGAGAAATATTAATACACTTTGTACCAGGTGTCCATCCTCCCATCTCCTCTTTTCTAGGCCTAACACAAGGTATTCTAACATTCCCATTTTGGAATGGATATGAATGATCATAAATATAGTTCATCTTCACAGATTACAACATTCACTATTTAATTTCATTCACATAAACTATTAATCAGGATAACAATTACTCATCATCATCGTTAGTACTTCTACTGGATGGAATTCCTGGATTGTCAAGATGTGTTTTCTTTATCTTACTATTCTGAGTAATACCATATGGTTTGGAATACAGTTAGCATTCACATTGTTTAAATAAACTGAATCAGATTTTCTTTCATCAAAATCTTGATATAAATGTTTCCTATATTTAGATTTTCCTATATTTAGATACAGTGACAGATAATTTATTCAGACCTACTTTTTAAGCCTGTTACTGGGACTTCTGTTCTCACTTTGTGACAGCAGGAAATATTTCTTATTGATCCTTTTAACCTCATGTAGGATGATGAATTTATCCTTTAGCTGTAGGTTTAAAAGAAGTCTCGGGTTCTCTATCTACTGACATTTAATGAAGAAAGAATGATAAAGTGTTGCTCAGTTTTCACTATATTGACTTCTTTGATCACAAGTTCTGATACTTATTTTGCATTTCATAATATAGAGCCACATGTTGATATATATAAGAGAATAATTTATACAGTAACATCACGTTGAATTTCAGTATATGTAACATAAGATATTCAAAGACTTCAACATGCTAAAAAGAACCAAAAATTAAGGCAGTAGGTGCATTAGGAGTAATTCAAGGATCACAGAGCTATCACAATAACCAGGGATTAAACTCTAATTTCAAACTCTATCCCTAAAAAGAGAAAAGAGGAGCGGTGCAGTGTTGTCAAGTATCCAGGATGAGAAGGTTCTTTTTTCTGTGAAGTGGAAACAAGGGGCAGTCAATCCAGCACAAATGAATTACCTTGCAATAAAACTATCTTGTTATTGTAAGAGATGCTATATCTCAAGATCTACTCCAGAGCTTCCAAGAAAAGGGAATTTTGTAGAACTATTCTTAAAACACTATTTAAAGAATGTCCTAATGTTGGGAACATCCATCAATATGGCAATTGGTGCTTAATCCTGGTACAAAGATTATGGAAGTAAGAAATGTGACTAGAGTCATACAAACAAGAAGAAAACCATAGGATTTACTCCACTGAAATTTAACTGAAGGTTGTAAAAGAGGATTTCATAAATTTCTGTGGTTCCTGTGCAGTCACATCTGCAAAATCAGAGTATAGAGCACCAGCAGCCAATGGAATCAGATGGACATTTGACCTGAGCTGGAATTGGGATATCTCTCTATCACGGTCAGTGGCAGTTTCTATACTATGTGCATTATCTCTAGTGTTTACGGGAGATTGGCCTTAAAGAGGGATGGGATTACACAGTGTCAAAAAGTCAGGTTTTGCTTTTTATCTCCCTAGCTGCTATCAATATTAAATGAGGGGTATGCTTAAGTCTGCATTTGAGGATGGGAAAGATATTAAATTTAAATTGATCTTGAGATTAAAGTGTTAAACTATATTCAACTTTTCATAAGCAAAAGTGACCAGAAAACTATAGAATGTACCCAGGATACTATTTAAGGAATGAGGATTGAGGATATGATGTACAACAACTGAAAAGGAAATACAAATAACATTTTAAGTTTATACCACCTTTGAGATTCCTTTATAAACTAGCTTATGCCGAAATACCAAAATATCATATGAGACTTATACAGAGAAATGGAGTAAGAGACAGAGGGTTTATATTTTCCAACTTTACAAAGCTATAACCAACTAATAAAAGTTGTATCTATTTAAGATATATAATGCAATGATTTGATAGATGTATACTTTGTGAAATGATTGCCCCAATAAAGCTAATTAACATGTCCATCACCTTACATAGTTACCATGTGGTGTGTGTATGTCTGTGTGTGATGAAAACACTTAAGATCTGTTCTCTTAAAAAATTTCAAGTATATGATACTATATTATTAACTATATCAGCATACTGTGTTATATCTCAAGATAATGTATGTTATATTCCAGAACTTATTCATCTTATTACTGAAAGTTTGTATTCCTTGACCAACATCTCACCACTCCTCTTACTTTCCAGAGTTAGAAATGAGACAGGCCTCCACTGAGAAGGAATTCAAATAACTTCTGTAGATATTCTCCTCCAGGAAGTAGGACATAACTCCCCATTCTGTCAAATGTGATCTGACCACAGTGACTCTCTTCAGAGACTACATTATAGAAAGGGGGGGAAATAATATTACAGTGTAGAATCCTAGCCAATACCATACCCAGTCTGGTGATTAAGGTTAAGATCAACAGTCATAAGATACATCTTTGATATAATGTGATGAGAATGGCAACTTATCATTGTAGTCTGCCTCTCTCAAAACCATTAGCCCCAGTCAAACCATGAGATCCACCTAAGAAAAATCCTAAAAGATATTTTTCAAAATATCTGAACAGAATCTCTCAAAACTATCAAGGTCATTAAGACAGGGATTTTTTTTTTTAAACCACTGCAGTCAACAATTAAATATAATGTTTCTAAAGTGGCATGACAGAAAAATGAGTAGAAATCAAGGAACAAAAAAAAATGTAGGAAAAAAACTAAGAAAATATGAATAAAGTACAAACTTTAATTAATTATGTACTACTACCGGTACATTAATTGTGACAAATGTACTATGCTGATGTAGATATTAATAACAGAAGAAACCAAGTATCAGGTATACACTGAACTCTCTGTACTTTATGGACAATTTTTCTATAAGCCTGAATCTATTCTAAAATTAAAAAAATATATGTGTTAAAGAGAATCAAAATAATAGGGAATGTTAAAGGGCCCCTAGTAAATAAAGTTGAATCAATTTGAGCAATGAATAAAGTCGTTGGATTGTAACCCAAAATAAAAAAATACATATTCATGAACCTATACTAATATTAAAAAGAAGTAAAGAAATAAATTATGGAGCAGAAGGAAATCTTCCTCACAAAAGAACTACATTAATATATGTATATATCCTTTCAGGAGATAGAACTTAACCACTTTCTACAGGCCCTGCTTGAGGGTGGGCTACACACAATAACTTATTTCCAAAGATAGAGAGGTAAATCAGTAATTTTTACAGTGGATGAATCTGGCAAATACTATCTTTGGTTTTTTTTGTTTGTTTTTTGTTTTGTTTTTTTTTTGTTTTGTTTTTAATTTATTTATCTGACAGAGACACAGTGAGAGAGGTAATACAAGCAGGGAGAAGTGAGAGAGAGAGAAGCAGGCTTCCTGCCAAGCAGGGAGCCTGATACGGGGCTCGATCCCAGAACCCTGGGATAATGACATGAACCAAAGGTAGACACTTAACGGTTGAGCCACTCAGGCTTCCCTGGCAAATACTATCTCAATCAAATGATGAATATTTTCATTCCTAGTAATGTTATGATGATATTCATGTATCATTGATCTAATGTGATCAGAAAGATACTGTTTAGTATTTCCCAAAACCCACCTTCCAACATAAAAATGAAGACAAAATTAGACAATTAGAAAATGTACCCCATTTGGGTACATTCCATGTAACTGGCCAATGCTTTTGAAGACTATCAAAGTCATAGAAGACTAGGAAAGACTAAGAAAATGTCACAGATCATAGAAGTCTGGGGCAATATGAAAACTAACAATATATCGTAACTTAGATTTGAATCTGGAATAGAAGGAGACATTAAGAGAAAAACTGGGGAAATACAAATAAAGTCTATAATTAGCTAATATTAATTTAACAATGGCAGTTCTAGTGTTTATGATTGTTCCACAGCATATGACATGTTAAAAATGGAAGAACTGGATGTGGGTTTAAGGGAACTCAGTACTACCTTTGCAACTTTTCTATAATTCTAAAAGTATTTCAAAATTTAAAAAGTACTTACTTTGTAAAAGAGAAACATGATATAAAAGAGAAACTACTTTGTAAAAGTTTGTACTACTTTGTAAAGGAGAAACATGATGTAAATGCTATTGTGCCTGTTCAGGGTCTCTAGCCTTTAAGAGGACTGGAAGCTTCTGCTTCCTCCATCTTTGAACCTAGATGTCATGCTGTGGAGAAACCCAAACAGAAATAGGAAAAAGAACTGAGGTTCCAAGCCTAGTGTGCTGAGCTTCCTTAAAATAACCAGAACCAATGTGCTGACCATGTGGCGATGGACCCTCAGTTGAATCAACTTCAGTCAAATCAACTTCAGCTGATTCCACATGAAGCGGAGCTAAAATATTGTCGGCAAGCCTAGATTACCACACATGACCATGAGAAAATAAGTGATTGCTGTTGTTTTTAGCCATTAAATTTTAGAGAGGTTTGTCATTCAATAAGACATAACTAAAACAAAATTTGGTTCCAGAAACAGTGTACTACTGAAACAAAAACCTAAAACCTATGGAATTAGCTTTGAAACTGAGTGGTAGAAACAGCTCTCAAGGTAAAGGCTGGAAGAACACTGCTACTGTTATTGGATATAAGAGGAAAGTGAGGGGCACCTGGGTGGCTCAGTCATTAAGATGCTGCCTTTGGCTCAGGTCATGGTCCCAGAGTCCTGGGATCAAGCCCCGTGTCAGGCTCCCTGTTCAGTGGGAGGCCTGCTTCTTCCTCTCTCACTCCCCCTGCTTATGTTTGTTCTCTAACTGTGTTTTTCTCTATCAAGTAAAGAAATAAAATCTTAAAAAACAAAACAAAACAAAAAAACAAAACAGAGGAAAGTGAAATAGCATTTGCCACTACTGTTACTTGAGATGATCTGGGGGTGGAAATGGTATCTAGCTGGCTCATGGATATAGCCTAGTAAGTCTCCAGGAAGAATGCTGCAGATACTAACTGGTTTATGGCAAATAAACCAGTTTTGTCCTTGATAAAGGACAATTCTGTGAGAAGACTTAAAATTAAGTCTTCAGTCTTCAGGTACATTTTTAAGGAAAAATAAGGGAGCAGGGTTGTGTTTGAAACTAAAACTTCCTCACTCCAAGCCTTTAAACAACAATATATTATCATGGTAAAAAAAATGGCTTCTGGTAAAATATTAAATCCAGTATGACTTTAAATTCAGTAAAGTGGCCTCTGAGTCAAAAATACCAATGCTGGATCTTGCAAGACCCTTTGCTAAGATTTCAGAAAGAGTTAAGGACCTGCTTCACAGACCCATGCAGCCAGACAAAAGGCCTTGTAAGCATTTTCAGAGGGCTGTTCAATAGCAGCGGGTAAAGAAAGGTCTTCTTTCTCTCACATTTTGTCTCACTGAGTTAAAAATAAATAGCATAAAACATTTCATAAAGTTTTCAAAAGAATAATCCACTTGAACTGGAAGAGATAGGGAGTTTAGAATGAAAAGTGGCCTCCATACCCATCCATAAGCATGACCCAAGCTGAGAGAGCTATGCAGTTGCAAATCTGAAATGTTTCTAATGTGAAAGAGCCACGAACTCAGAGGGTGAAACCAGGAACTATACCTAACCATTTCCAGAGAGCAAAAAGAGAGCAAAATTGAGCCCTTATCAAGTAACTGGCAATATGTACACAGAGATTTCAGAGTTGCCATCAAATAATGACGTCTCTATACCTCCCATTTCCCTCCTTTTTGGGTATGGATGACACAATATTTTTAATTTTAGTTCATGTTTTTTAAAGCCAATAGAAACCACACTAATAGAACAACTTCCATACCTGTATCTCCTGATCTACATAAAATTGGATTTGAGTATGATGACATCATAATGAGATAATCTTTGTATCTTCTAGGGAAGAAGAGTATCTTACATGTCAGAATTACGTAAATAATTGTGGCTAGAGGGTAAAATGTTGCAGATTAAAGAGAACTATGAATTTTTTGTCACTACCCTCACAGAAATGTGTGGCCTATTTCTCTACCCACTTGAATCTGAACTGAGTAACTGGGTCTGTGACAGTTCAATAGAAGACAGTGAAGGTGACTCTGGGTCAGTTATCTTAACCTTTAAGAAGAATGTCAAGCTCTGTATCTTCCCTCTAGAAGTCTAGGCTGCCATGACAAAAGTCCAGGTTAACTCTGCAGAAGACAATTTAGGCCTACTTTGTTAAGTCCCAGCTAAATTTTTAGTCACCAACCTGTCACGCTGCAGTTATAACTTCTGGCCTCAGTCAAGTTACTCCACAGAGAAAAGAGACACCTCCTTCCTGCTGAGCACTGCCCAGATAAACGAAAAAACAAAACAAAACAAAACAATCATCAGCAGGCATACTGTCGCTTTAATATTTAGCATTAGAGGGGCATTTGGGTGGCTCAGTCAGTCGGTTTCGGTTCAGGTCAGGATCTCAAGGTCCTGGAATCCAGCCCCACATCAAACTTCATGCTCAGTAGAGATTCTGCTCGAGATTCCCTCTCTCCCTTTCCCTCTGCACCCCTCACCCAAGCTCGAGTGCTCGCTCTCTATAAAATAACTAAATAAATCTAAAAAAAAGTATTGGAGATAGTTTGTATACAACACTAAATCAGAATATAGGCTCTCATCTCTTTCCCTTTAATGACAATGACAGCAAACTTAATGTATGTTGGAGTATATTAAAAAAAATCTATTAACAATTTTTAAATAAAAACACAAGCGAGTAATTGAAATATTTTGAGTATTTATCACTAAATGTTACAAATATATTTTCCATCATTCTTAAAATAGTTTTGTTGTTCTTGTTAAACCAAATTATTTTCATTCATTTGATACTTATTTCAATGTGATGACCTTCTACATTAACTCTATACTAAAATTTAATAATATTTATGAACTATACACATATTATTAGTGATTAAAATGAAATTTTTGATTATTTCAAAAATCATTAAATTGTCATGACCAAAATAACCTTGAAATAAAGTTTTACATAATGGATTTTAGTTTCCTTCATAGTTATTGTTACTTGAACTTGATGGTATTCTCTGACAATTTGCACACTTATATTTATAGCCCATAAATTTAATCTCCTCAATTTCATAAATTCTTGATTTTTACATACAGTATGCCATCTAGTGACAAAAAATTAAATATAACAAGCATACTCAAGTAATCTTGGGGAAAAAAACTATAATGATATGTACTTGATATTGATATCCTATAGAAAATAAATTGCATCTTTATGTTTTTCTTAAAATTATTTTCAAATTTGGGAAACCATTTAAAATAACATCACCTTTAAGATATTCCATGCCATATATATGCAATATCCCTCATGTCTTTTAAAATCTAATTTCAAGTAGAATGATCTGATGTTTAGTGTACTCTATCAAATAATATTATTTTTTACTGTAATTGGGATTTCAATCCTATCACTTGAATATCTGATATTCTGCTTATTTTACAAAATAGAGTTCATTAGTTTGTCTAGCAATTAACAAAAATAACTAATACCTTTTGCTTCTACAGAGTGCTCTACACATACTCAAAAATCAGATTTCTTTTCAGATAAGTATATTCTTCATAGTATACAAGGCACTTTATACTCTACAAATAAAACATTATTTACATATATCTCATTTACTGTCTAGGTCATCTTATAGATGCAAGTATGGAGACTTACAAAGATTATATGCTTTGTCTCTGACAATAAGTAACAAAAATAGTATTTCAAAAGAGGAATTCTTATGCAAAAATCAAAATTAAAACTATTGTGTTAATAAAATTTCAAATATAAAATATGTTTGACATAGAGTTTGTGCCTAATTATAAAGAAAAAAGGCTTTCACACATCTTTTTTCTTTATAATTCTGAGCCTCACATTCATTTCTATAAGCAAATTCTTAACCATCCTTCAGATAAGGGATACAATATATGGATATTCCATAGGTATTTCCCCAAACTTACTCTCTGTCAAGAAATTTATGAAATTAAGCAATCTAGAGCAGAATTTGTAAAACTTCTTTGTTTTTAGCCACTCTGAGAGCCTAATCAAACTTGTGGAAACTTTCTCCTAAAAAAAAAAAAATGCTCTTTTAAAGCCCATCAAAGCAATCTTTAGGGATACCCAGTTAGATAGGAAAACTTGACCTTGAGGATTACTTCCATTTATCTGCCACTAGCAACCTGTTTGACCTTTAGTTTTTCCCTTTTTAGTCTTTTTGACAAATTTTCCTTTAAACATGACCATATTTCCCACAAAAATGTGTACCAGCTGATAATTATGCTCTATGTATGTACTATAGGGAACACCTTAAAATACACAGGTGTGTGTGTATGTGTGTGTATACATATCAATATTGAACTTATATTTTGTATTTTTCAATATCATGAATAATTAATTAATTATATGCATGATTGGAATTTTTTATGTGGGTTGGCAAACAACAGAAAATTAAGTTTGGGGGCAACTGGGTGGCTCAGTCAGTTAAGCGTCTGCCTTTGGCTCCGGTCATGATCAAAGGGTCCTGGGATCAAGACCCATATCAGGCTCCCTGCTCAGAAGGGAGCCTGCTTTTCCCTCTCCTGCTTTCCCTGCTTGTGCTCTCTCTGCCAAATAAATAAATAATCTTAAAAAAAAAAAGAAAATTAGCTTTTGAATATAAAGCTTTATGAAAAATAAAATACTGTCTATTTTTTGTATATTCTTTGCATTTATAAGAGCTAGGCCTTGCAGACTTGATCATAGAGATTAACCTATAAGGGGCTCCGTAACCAGGAAATATCACCTGTCCTGGCCGCAGGGATTTGTATGGAGAAAGCCACAGATATAAAATTAAGAATCTAGGCAGATATCTTAAGCTGACTTGAACATACTTCAAACCTGAGAGTAAAGGCTTTCACACATCTTTGGACTCTCCACATCTGAGATTTGCAAAGGAGGCACTTTGTACACTGTTATTTTCCAACATCAGTGAAGAAAAAGAAGATCAGCATTGTTATTTGGCAAGATCGATTAGTTGGCACTCTTGAATATCCTTCATTTAGTATAGCGTGATCCAGAAATCTGCACATGCTTTTTTGAGTCAATAGAAGGAACCAAACTGAGAGCCAAGAAGACTTCTATAAATGTGCTGTAGCTCAAAAGGTAAAATGACTATAAAGTGGAAGCTGAAGACAACTCAGGCAAGTATCCAAATGTAGAATTTGGCAGACATTCAAAGATAAGGGTGGACCAGAGGATGATGAAGCAGCAGAAAAGAATACAAGTATGGAAGAACTACCAACCTAAAGTAATGTAAAAGAGAGATAAGAGCCAAGATAATCCAGCAAAAAACATCAGACACATGCTACCTAAATGCCCAGGAATGGGATGGAACCAAATCTATCTCAGAGCATAACAGTCCAAAAGAATGTAGAGGACATATTATGGATCTCAAGATAACATATTTTTTCATTGTCACACTCCTTTTCTATCACAACCATCTCTTTCAACTATTCCACTTGATGAATACAGGACCAGGTTAAAGGAACAGATACTGAAAGCATGGAAATTTACTTGTGTCTTCCAAGGAGAGATTGTATACAAAACATTAAATTAAATCTAGCAGATTTTTTGATTTGCTCTTCCAGTGTTCCCAAAGAATTCCCACGCCATGCCTGCTACTGAAACCACTTAGATGTAGAGAATTCATAGGGAATAATGGATCAACTAGAAATAAATAAAGACACTAAATACTCTCTTAATATCTGGTATATATTTTATACTTATGCCACCCCTAAATTCATATGTTGAAAATATATCCCCAACGAGAAGGTTATTTGGAGATATGTCTTTTGGGGAAGATAATTAGAAATGGGAGTCATGCCTTCCTGCACCACCTTCCACCACATGATGGCTACCTCAACAAGACAGCTATCTAAGGATCTCACCAGATAGTCAAATTGCCAACTCCTTCACCTGTGACATTCCAGTGACCAAAACTGGGAGATAAATTGCTATTGTTTATAAGCCACCCATTATATGGTATTTTGCTATAAAAGTCTGAGTAAACTAAGGTAATATGTATGTACAGACTACGTTTTTGGCCTGCGTTAGATATCTAATGACTATATTATATGGTTATTTTAAAGAAAAGCAGAATAATATATATGGAGCTGTGTTTCTCTGCTATCATAGATATGTGATAGGATATTAGAAATTGAATCAACATTGAGTTTATTATTATACTCTCATTCTCTTCTGACAATGTTTGATTTCCAACTAGCCTTAATCGGTAAGAGTATGCAAGTATGTATATGTGGCTACCCAAAATTATTGTAAAGAAATTATTATTATTACAAGGATATTAAGACACAATTGAGTAATTGAATAATGATCTTAACATAATTGATATAACTGAAAAGTTCAATCTTATGATATACTGAAATTATTATAAAACCATGATATCTGCTTTTTTGATAATCTCCATGCTAAATAGATATAAGGTTGATAGCTCATTGTGGTTCTAATTTGCGTTTCCCTGAAGATTAGCAATATTGAGCACTTTTTCAGAACCTGTTGTTCATTTGTATGTCTTCTTTAGATAAATGCCTAATTCAAGTCTTTTACCTATTTTTATTAAGATTATTTGTGGGTTTTTTGTATTGCTTGTTTTTTTGTTTTGTTTTTGCTATTGAGTTGTGGGAGTTCATTATATATTTCAGATATTAACTCCTTGTCAGATACATTATTTACAAATATTTTTTCCCATTCTGTAGGACACTTTTTGTTAATCATTAAATTTGTTGTGCAGAAACTTTTAGTGTGACGTAGTCCCATGTCTATTTTTGCATTTTTTGCCTATGTTTTTGGTATCATATCCAAGAAGTCATTATTAGCCCAAAATCAAGAAGCTTCCCCCCCATGTTTTTTTCCAGTTTTGCATTTTCAACGTTTAAGTATTTAATCTATTTTGAGTTGACTATTGTGTATGGTGAAAGGTAAGAATTCTATTTCATTCTTTTGCATGTAGCTGTTCAGTTTTCCCAAGACCATTTGTTAAAAAGATTTCCCTTTCCCCCACTGTATATTCTTAGCACCTTTATGGGCTTTCTATTATATTCCACTGGTCCATATGTCTGTTTCTATGCCAATACAATACTCTTTTTTATTTTATTGTGTTTTATTTGACAGAGAGAAACACAGCTAGAGAGGGAACACAAGCAGGGGTAGTGAGAGAGGGAGAAGCAGGCTTCCCATTGAGCAGGGAGCCTGATGCAGGGCTTGATCCCAGGATTCCAGGATCATGACCTGAGCTGAAGGCAGACGCTTAATGACTAAGCCACCCAGGCACCTCCCAATACCATACTCTTAATAAATGCTGCCAAGGATGTGGAGAAATTACCACCCTTGTGCACTGTTGAGGGGAATAGAAAATGATATAGCAGCTACAGAAAACAGTATGGTGGTTCCTCACAAAAATAAAAATAGAATTACCATGTGATTCATAAATCCCATGTATTGAAAACAACTGAAATAAGAATAGCAAAGAGAAATTTGCACTCTCATGTTCATTGCAGCATTATTCATAATAGCCAAGATGTAAGAACAACCTAAATGTCCATTAATGGATGAATGAATTTAAAAAATGTGTGTGACATATACAGATTATAAGATGTTATTCAGCCTTTAAAAAGAAGGAAATTCCGCCAAATGTGACAAAATAGAAGAACCTGTAGGACATTATGCTAAGTAAAATACATTAGTCACAGAAGGACAATTATTGCAAGATTCCACTTATACGAGATATCCAAATGTCAAACTCATAGAGGCAGAAAATAGAATGGTAGTTGTCAGAGACAGGAGAGGAGGTAAATTGGAACTATTGTTCAACAAGTATAAATTTTTAGTCATGCAAGATAAGGATGTTCCTGAGATCTGTTCTACAATGCAGTACCTGCAGTTAACAACACTGTATTATGCACATAAGTATCTATCAGGTGGGTAAATCTCACATTAATTTTCTTACAATAAGAAAAAGAAGTTATACAATTGAGTACTAACATGTCTAAATTAATGTCCACAACTCCAAAAATCGTCTTCCAATAAGATACATGAGAAGCGGTTGTTAATTTGTTGTTGTTGTTTTTTTTTAAGATTTTATTTATTTATTTGACAGAGAGGGAGAGATCAGAAGTAGGCAGAGAGGAGGAAGCAGGCTCCCTGCTGAGCAGAGAGCCCAACGCCAGCCTTGATCCCAAGACCCTGAGATCATGACCTGAGCTGAAGGCAGAGGCTTTAGCCCACTGAGCCACCCAGGTACCCACAGTTGTTAAGTTTTAAGGGTACTCTTCACAAGTTCTAAATTTATGAATTAATAACTCATCTGCAGATTTTCCAGTATTCATTTTTGTGATATGCTGCTTATCATAAGATTTTCTTTATGCAAACTACCTTTTAAGTGCTTTATATACATCAAATAAAAAACTATTACGATGTAGATACTATTATAATGCCAGCAAGAAATGAGGTGACTGATACACAAAGAATTTAATAAGTTTGCCCAAGGTTACAAAGCAAATACATGGAAGCTCCATAGTGTGTCTTCAATCTCCATATTATTTAAAACAACATGGTATTGCCTCTGACATTATATCTTGGAATATGACTTTTTTAAAAAATATTTTTATTTATTTATTTGACAGAGAGAAACACAGCAAGAGAGGGAACACAGCAAGGGGAGCGAGAGAGGAAGAAGCAGGCTCCCCGCCAGGCAGGGAGCCCAATGTGGGGCTCAATCCCAGGACTCTGGGATCATGACCTGAGCCAAAGGCAGTTGTTTAACCAACTGAGCCACCCAGGCGCCCCTTGGAATATAAGTTTTACTGTTACATCCTCAACAATAACCTTCTCCTCATAACTATTCAAATTATTAGTGTATTCTGGTTATGTTTTTCCAGAAACTTAGAGCAACATGCAGCTCAGGCTAAACAGAACCTGCAAAATTTCATCTTCTGACAATCACTATTCATTCAGGGATGGAAATATGACAAAACTGAGAAAATGAGGCATAAGAAAATGTTTTGTGGGAACTTCTGAGAAACATTTCCTCCTCATGTTCTGAATTTCTTTTCTTTTTTTTTTTTTTTAAGGATTTTATTTATTTATTTGACAGAGAGAGAGAGATCACAAGTAGGCAGAGAGACAGCCAGAGAGAAAGGAGGAAGCAGGCTCCTCGCTGAGCAGAGAGCCTGAAGGGGGCCTCAATCCCAGGACCCTGAAATCATGACCTGAGCCGAAAGCAGAGATTTAGAGAGAAAGAGAGAAAGCCAAAAGAGAGAAAGCAGGCTTTAACCCACTGAGCCACCCAGGCGCCCCTAAATTTCTAAAAGCAAAATTACATTGTTTCCTTTAGTAAGATTATCAGGCTTAGTAAATAAAAACACAGAATGACTACTTAAAAAGTTGAATTTTTTGATAAATAATGAATAATTTTTTTAAAGGACATACTTAAACTAAATTTTTGTTTATCAAAACTTCAGATTTAACTGGGTATCCTGTATTTCATCTGGCAATCTCACCCTTTACTTAATTATAGAATAATGAAGACCTGGGAGCTCTTGGAAGACATCTTGTAATTCTAAGATAGGAAGTCAGTCTTCAGGTGAAATGGCAGATAGTAGCAGAAAGAGATGGAAACAAACAAGATAATGATGACATATTTTAGCTGTAGAAACCAAACAACCCGCAAGTCTCCCTAATCTCATATTAATCACTAATGTAACCAATATATCCCATCAATGTTTCAACTAGGATAAATTATTACATGACTGTAACCAAATATACTACTCCAATACACACTAAAGAACTACCATAGAGTATTACTGATCTAGTCAAGTTGTTATTGTCCTCCTGAACATAGTTCAGCCATTTAAAGTTTACATATTTTATACATGGAAAGAAAAGTGGTTTGGGATCTATCAGACATGTAATGTCATACAATGTAATTACTTTGTTTTATTTGGCTCCTAAGACCTGAAAGTTCAAGTCAGAATGCCAAAGGGATAATAAAAACTCCATTTTGTATCATGCAAAGAATATCACAAATCAGTACCAAAACCAGCGATACTCATAGTATCAGGATGTTAGAATTGTGTATAATTTGTTCCATCAATGCACATGAATGATGTGGAATGTTGGTTACTGTCATTGTTGGTTCTCTACAAACCCATCTTGGGTGTATCTCTGTTTATGCTTGGTCCATTATTCAATGGATCTCATTATCAGCTCATTATCTCACTGATGAAGTGATATTTCCATGGTGAGACTGAAATGGGCCTACATAAAGATATTAACCTGCTTGGGTTTTGGTTAGAATCATAAAACTAGGCACAATCTTTCATAGAAAAGGTGATAACCACTCTCTGAAGTGGAACATGTGTTCCAGTGAAAGAATTTGGGAGGTAATAGAGATGAATACTTATTACTAAGTAGAATGAGCAAGGAAACTCAGTTGAATATTTATTTTATTCAAATAACTGCTTTGTTATTTTGAAAGCAGACAGCATAGAAAAAGACTAAAAATAAGAGTAGCAAATTATTTTTCTTTAAACGCAATCTTAGTTTTCTCTTATATTTGCATGACTTCCCTCTATCATCCACTTAATTACTATCTTTTCCCTATAGGAATTTCTATTAGTTGGCTTTTATCATGAACACTGCTCTAAAACTATATTTAAACACAGACAATCTCCTTTATTTTTATCCAAAAACCTTTTCTACTTCCTCATTTTTCTTGAAACTAAAAACCAAATTTTGCTTTGAAACTTGTTCTCTCTCAACGGTGACTTATTCCTAGATCATTTCAACCGTGGGTGTGTTTTCCTTATCAGCTTCTCCTTTGTGATAGTGAACATATATTCACTGAATGCTTGTATATCTGGTTACTCATTCAATTGTGAAAAATAACATATTTCTATAGACTTTATTTACAGAGAAATTGAACAGACATCTAATGCATCTTTTTATTCTGTGGGAGTCTATAAGATCACTATTAAGTTACACTGAATAATCATAAAACCTGAGACATAAAACAGCGAGACAAGAACAGAGCTATTGCAAATGAAAAAATAATAGTAAAATCCCATTCAGCTTTGAACAGCTATACTGTATGAGCATTTTACATGGGTAAATAAATTATAGAATGTATGTTCCACATACTAAAATTTTTTCAAATACTCCTTCAAAAGAAGTTCACGTCTGTCAAATATGTACCTAAAAGTATGTGTGTGTATATATATCCACACCCACACTCTCCACATACATGCTATTTATATACCATATACACAAACATATGCATATATGAATTCAAACATAAATATTTATTAATCTGTATGTATTTTGTCAGAAAAAGCACTATTGGAAATTGATTGAAAAATTATGAAAATTCCAGGAAGGATAGCCACTGAAATGATGAAAATGATGACCTTTAAGGTTTGCTTAAAAGCAAAAAACAAGAAACAAACCAGATTGGTTTAAAAATAACTATATATCAGGAAGGATGTATTGTTTTGTGAGATATCTTGCAGTGACATCTGTTTTGTTTTGTTCTGTTTCAGAAGAAAAATGCTAAACAGACTCCAATACATAAAGGCAATCCTATGTCATAAGGAGATTGATAATTGCTAAGAATATATCCCTTGCTACTCTTCATTTGAACATTCTGAATATTCCAGAGACAGGGACTTTTATAATGATGAATGATAACTAAAAAGAAATCAGATATATATATAGGCATATATATTTATATATATACACACACATACACACATCAAATCGATAAAAGAAAAAAGGACAAACCATAAATCTATGTTAGAGAACACTAATTCAAAGACATTCCCACAAAGGAAGCCTGAGTGTATATTATTGTGGATTAAAAAAAATAAAGAGACACAGAGCAGTCTGTGGAAGTAGTAACAAAAGAACACAACAACAAAATGAAATAAAATAATTCAAGAAAAAATACCGAGGAATAAAATAAAACCATTGCAGAAATTAAAACAAAATCAGAAGCAGAGTAAAAGAATAATCAATGCTAAAAATATACCAAATGCTTGAAGAACAGAGACAAGAAAAGAATACAAATTTAAGTTGAAATAAAGTGTTAAACATTACACAGAAAATTTAAACTGACAAAATGACATCATCAGTATGTTCATTATTGTTATCTTTGAAGGAGAGAACTGTACTAATTAAACCGAAAATGTAATCTGATATAAAAAATCTAGAAACCTTGAATAAAAATGTTGAAAATGCACAATGTCTTCCAAGAGAGGGGGTAATTTTTATGAAAATTAAATATTCAAACATTTCATTTCAGCAATTCTTTTCTTGAGAACTATACCTCAGAAACAAAATAACAGTATATAAGGATAAATTACAAGTATACTTTTTTGAAGTATTTTTCAGTGACCATAAACCAGAATCCAAGTGACTACCAATCAGTAAAGAACAGCAATAATTTCCATGTTTCATATACTTAATAATAATAAATCTTCCCTACATAAGATATTGGTGAGTAATTTCTACTGGGTATTGGCTGAAGGAGAAAAGCTTAATATAAAATAGCAAGTAACATCTCATTTTCTTTTTTTTTTTAAGATTTTATTTATTTGACAGAGAGAAACACAGCCAGAGAGGGAACACAAGCAGGGGGAGTGAGAGGGAGAAGCAGGCTTCCAGCGGAGCAGGGAGCCCGATGTGGGACTCGATCCCGGGTCTCCAGGATCATGACCTGAGCCGAAGGCAGTCGCTTAACCAACTGAGCCACCCAGGCGCCCAACATCTCATTTTCATAGAATTAACCAACAACTGAGAAGTGAATATTCTTTATATATGCAGAGGTTTCTCCTATCTTCTTTTCCTTACTTTTTGTATTTTTCTAGAATAAACATCTACTTTTGATAAACAGTTGTTTTGATTTGTAAACTCTGTAGCCATGTGGCCCACCTTTTATTGTTAAATTGTAGTTTCCGTTTTTGTTATCTGTTTTTTTTCTTTATGAGTCTTGCTAAGAGTTTATCGCTTTAATTAATCTTTTTAAGGAACTGAACTTAGGCTTTGTTGAGTTTAAAAAAAAAGTTGTTTTGGAGAGCGTTATAACCTCCAGTTCATTGTGTATGCAGGCTTATTCACAGACACACACAGATTACCGAATTTTCTATATTATTAGTCAGGCTCACTTTACCAAGAGATATTTTCTTACAAGTTCTCTTTACAAAGTAAAAATGCTGGGGCGCCTGGGTGGCTGGGAGGGTTAAGCTTCTGCCTTCAGCTCAGGTCCTGATCTCAGTGTCCTGGGATCAAGACCTGCTTCCCCGCCCCTCTCTCTGCCTTCCTCTCTGCCTACTTGTGATCTCTCTCTGTCAAATAAATAAATAAAATCTTTAAAAAAACAAAGTAAAAATGCTAACATTAACCAGTTTCAACAAAATAAGTGAAATAAAATTAATTCTAAGACTGTTCTAACATTAAACATTAAACTGTCTCAACAAAATTAATTTAAAAAATTAGTTCTAATACTGTCAAAATACAAGTAAATTACAGTCAAGAGAGAAAAGATAAAAATATGGAAAAAAGAATTTAATATGTTATACTAGATTAATATCCCCATCTCTCTCACACGCAATACCCTGTGCCTGTTTTTCTGACATTAGAAGAACACTAAATACAAGCTGCATCTTTGTTAAAAGATTCAGAGCTAATGGGATTTTGAGATAAACCTGCTGGGATGAACAAGGCCTTTTCTTAAAGTGGAAATTGTGTTTGACTTCAGTTCACCTTTTCATTATTTTCTCTCTCTAGTTACTTTTTAACAAATCTAATGAACTAACCTACAGACAAGGAGCATTTGTAGAGCATGGGTAATTAACATGGGTCATGGGTTAATCGCAAGAAATAATTTGCATGTTTGCTTCTCTGAAAAGGAAAACAGCGTCTTGAATTTGAAAAAGTCTAACTTTATATTCTTTATTCATTCTTCATCGTTGACTATGGTGGTGCAGTTACATTTTGCTAAAGAAAAACAACGGCTCCTTTGACCTAAACACTGTTTTTATTCATACAGTTGACTGACCAATTTTGGTGAGAAAAAATTATGGGCAGAATCAAGTATTTCCTTTTCACTAAAATTTGACTAGAGTCTAAAAATAACATAAACTACCCTCATAGCCGTAGGCACAACTCACTCTCTATTGTAGCCACAGCATCTCATACATTATTAAAATAGAGCTACTGAAAAAAATAAAAACCAAGTCAATCATTAATATTATTTTTTCCAGTTTAAGGTCCAATTGACATACAGGACTGTATAAGTTTAAGGTATATCGTGTAATGGTTTCGGCTACATACATTGTGACATTACCACAATAAGTTTATTTGGCATCCAAATTCATCTGGATACAATAAAAAAAGCAGAAAGAAAGATTTTTTTTTCCTCTTTGTGTGAGAACTCTTGGGATTTATTATCTTAACAACTTTCCTATATATCATATAGCAATGTTAGCTATTGTCACCATGCTGTACATTATATCCCTAGCATTTATTTCTCTTCTAACTTAAGTTAGAAAGAACTCTTGACATTTCTTCATTAATAATCTTATATTACAGATATAATTATTATTAAAAGTGACTTGTTCAAGATCATAAAATATACAAGTACCTGTAAGCAACATAAACCCATGATTTCCAAATTCCAAGTTATTTTTATATTTTCCACATACAAAGCTGCCTCATTAATGATCTTTCAAATTTTGGCAACAAATAATACATATTTTGTCTATTTTGACTCCAGCATTTATGATATATTATTCTGGAATATGACAAAGAAATTTGTGATAATAAATATGAATGAATAAAAAGTCAATGACTAAATAATTTATTAAATATCTATTTATTTATTGGATTAAATTTTGGTAGTTACTATTATTTCTATCTTTCATATTATATTTTCTAGTAGTGATATTATCCACCTCAGTATGTATCATTATGACTTAATTCCTGCAAAAATATATGTAAAACTATAGCTGAGATTTTTGGTATGAGGATTTCTACTTACAGTTTTCATTTATAAATAATCTTTTATGTCTCTTAATGAAAACACTAACATTTAGAAATAAAATTTGTGCTACATTTTCAGTTTTTGTATCAGCCATTGTGAATATGCAGTTTTACATAATGTTTCAAAATAAAAATATTTTCATTTAGGAAATAATGCCACTTATTCATTTTTTTAAAGATTTTTATTTATTTATTTGACAGAGAGAAACACAGCACAAGAGGGAATACAAGCAGGGGGACCACTTATGCATTATTTTATACAGGCTTTAAAATACTGTTTTAGTTTAGTTTTAGCATTAGTATTTTGCTAAAAAATACTGATAGTCTCTCCTCTGTCAGTTATATGTTATAAAACCCTTCAGATTTAGTTGCTTCCCCATTTCCTATTTCACCAAAAACATAACAGATGAAAAACTGCACACATATACATATTTTTTAGATTTCAGAAAAAACATATAAAGCATTAAAATCCATATTTTATAAGATATAAATAGAAATATAATTAAGGAAAAAAGCCCTTATTTCAACCATCCGAGTGTCTACCCTTTTCAAAACAGAATGAAACCAAAACAGAATATTAACTTCTATAGTTTTGCATCTTCAAAAGCATTTTATATATTCTTATATCCAAGTGAAATTTGTCAAATGAATAGTTTGGGTCTTCTACTTCTAAATATTTACAATCTAAGACAGTGACAAGTATAAGAAATGAGAAGCCGCCAGTCTTCTCAATTATAATTCTCATTTTACTATTATTTCCATTATATTCAATTTCAACATTAATTGGATGCTGTGCCCATACTGTACACTGACTAACCCACTGTCCTTTTCCAATTCCTTTCTCTTTTTCTGTACCCGTACCCTGGATTTCCCAAGTTCTCCTACAGATAGGCTGACCATAAACAGCTCAGACCAATGCTCAGCAAACAAAAATCTGCTGGTGTTGATTATTTCCCTTTCTCACACTCTAAAATGGAGATTTAAGACCTGGAATTATGACAGCAGTCTAGTGGACATGATGTGACACAAATGAGGAAAAAATCCAAACACACCAATGAAGAACAGTAAAAGCATCTCGTTATCTAAATTTTTGAGTTGCATATTCTCAATCTCATATTTAATTCATCACATTAGAGTTTTCTGATATTTGTAATATAACACATTTCCAGATGCTGAATTGGTTATTATATGATCTATGCATAAAATATGATGTATATGTGTGTGTCTGGATGTACATGTTTATATACACCTATACTTTATGGAGCCTGGGTGGCTCGGTGGGTTAAGCCTCTGCCTTCAGCTCAGGTCATGATCTCAGGGTCCTGGGATTGAGGCCCACATCAGGTTCTCTGCTCAGTGGGGACACTGCTTCTTCCTCTCTCTCTGCCTGCTTCTCTGCCTACTTGTATCTCTCTGTCAAATAAATTTTTAAAAAAGATTTAAAAAAGAAGACATATACATCTATACTTTAGAGTTTACTTTAAAAAAGTTGCTTTCTAAAAAAAAGGTGCTTTCTATATTTGGGGAAAAAATGAAATTTGCATTCATGAACCAAAAGATATCAGATATAAGTATAGCCTTTATTATAAATGCAGCTAAATCGCCATTCTATTCTCTTATCACCATTTCATGTATCAGAACTGCAGATAAACATGTATAAGTTGGAACTGTGTACATGAAGGTAAACTAATGCAAATTTTGTTTTAATAATAATTATTATTATTTTTTTTAAGATTTTATTTATCTAACAGAGAGAGAGATCAGAAATAGGCAGAGAGGCAGGAAGAGAAAGAGGGGGAAGCAGGCTCCCTGCTGAGCCCGATGTGGGACTTGATCCCAGGGCCCTGAGATCATGACGTGAGCCAAAGGCAGAGGCTTTAAACCACTAGGCCACCCAGGTACCCTATTTTCATTTTCAAAATGATTTTGTCAGCCTCAAACAACTGAAACCAAAAAAATTGGCAGTTATGTTATTATAGGAAATTTTCATCGATTCCCATTTTATTTAATTCAATTTCTTCATGCTGCACCCTTTTCCTAAGATGAGGTTCCTCCACCATCAAGTTTATAAGGGCTGGGAAATATGGTATGTCTTTCCTTCAAATTATTCCCTACTAATTTACATTTACATTCCACCTCCTTGTCTAGGAGTTGGGGAAAGAAATCTCTTTAGTAACCACAAATTCTCAGTGATTCTGGCATAGATCATAAATGAAAGCTGAAATAGTTTAGAGGTTTAGGAAGGAAAAGGAGAAAGAGGAGCCAATATAGATTGGAAGCTTACAGATCTAAAACCTATCCCTGACTTCTCACTACACAGCCATGTGGTTATGGCAAGTCATTTATTTTGAATGAGTTTTCAGTACATTTAAAAATTAACAGAATCATGCAGTTAATATTTTTACTGTCAGAAATTCAAACCTGTGGGGCGCCTGGGTGGCTCATTGGGTAAAAGCCTCTGCCTTCAGCTCAGGTCATGATCTCAGGGTCCTGGGATTGAGGCCCATGGTGGGCTCTCTGCTCAGCAGGGAGCCTGCTTCCTCCTCTCTCTCTGCCTGCCTCTCTGCCTAAGTGATCTCATTCTCTCTCTCTCTGTCAATTAAATAAATAAAAATCTAAAAAAAAAAAAACTAAAAAAAAAAGAAATTCAAATCTGTGGAGTAACATGGAAATAGAAAAAAAATGGCACTAAGTTATCAGCTAAAGAGACAATCTATTAATTACCATTACCTAGTCTTCCAGACTTTCTTAACATTCTTTTTTTCGTAGAAACCTGATTATTCAAGATTCTTAATTTTCTTAGGGTTCTCCTTTTTTGAAAAAAAAAGTGTTTAATAAATTTCTATTAGCTTACTTGTAAATAAAGGCACACAAATAAAAAATTAAAAATGAGTTCTCACTACATAGCTTTTATTCATCAAACTCAGTAGCCTCAGGAATAAACTTGCCTCACCCTGGTTATTGTTCAATATCCAGACAGAATGCCTTCCTAATATAGGTACCTTCTCTTCCAGGATCATAACGGACCTGGAATTTTGTTTTATTTTTTTTTTAAGATTTTATTTATTTGACAGAGAGAAACACAGCCAGAGAGGGAACACAAGCAAGGGGAGTGAGAGGGGAGAAGCAGGCTTCCCGCCGAGCAGGGAGCCCGATGTGGGGCTCGATCCCGGAGACCCGAGCGGAAGGCAGTCACTTAACAAACTGAGCCACCCAGGTGTCACCAAGGAGCTGGAATTTTTAATGTTACCTTTAGTGCCTTCGTGGACATATTCTGGGGATGTTTTAATGTATGAATGCCTAGTGCCAATTTTAACATATAACAAATAAACCAGCTTAGCTAGAGTGAAAAAGATGAACTAAATAACAAAAGAAATTAAAAGAAAAGAAAAATGCTTCTCTCACACAAAACAAATTAAAAGGATCTGTGAAGATGACAAAAATTTCTGTATCTATAATGGAAGAGAAGTAGGAAAAGCATCTGTTGTACTGAAAAGGTGAGCAAGAATTAAATAAATATTAAGGTAATACATAAAAAGATGGATGAAAAGATGCTGAAGACAGCATGAAAACCGCAGAAATTTTAAAAGTAATTCATACATGGACTATGCATTTTATTTCCTCTAAAGTGTCTTAAAAGTTCTTCAGAAGAATAAAAAGGACTGTATTAAAAAACAGAGCCTAAAGACAAGCAGAACACTATAAAACTGAAGCAGAAACAATCCTGGGAAAATTGCATAAAAGAATAATTAACTACATTAGGCTATTAAAGTGTCAACCATTTCTTAGAACACTATGTGATCATCCCATCCACAGGGGTAGGGGTAGGCAGGACAGAAAGGCGGGGGCACCTGGATGGCTCAGTCCTTAAGCATCTGCCTCCGGGTCTTGATCCCAGTGTCCTGCACAGCAGGGAGTCTGCTTCTCCTTCTCCCACACTCGCCCTGCTTGTGTTCCCTCTCTCACTGTCTCTCTCTGTGTCAAATAAATAAATAAAATCTTTAAAAAAGAAGGAAAGAAATGTCTGCTTATGCATGGATATTTGTTCACCAGCCTTGCTATTTTTAACCCTTCCTCTTTGGAAAACGAGATGGAAAAGAGTGCTAGCAAGGGGCACAATTATGTGGTGAACATATTTTCATTGAAAATGTACAGAAAGAAAGAAATACTGTGTACTAAATACCACTACTACTGCTAATACTAGATACTGATACTTAAATAATTTTGCATCCACCAGGTAAGACTCAAGACAAGGTCTTAGCATGGACAGTAAGATAATAAGGGAGCTGAATTGAAAGGTTCAGATCTATTTCTATAGACAGCAATCAATGAGGGAAGGGATCATATAAAAAAAATTTGTCCCTTTTGGAAGTCAGAACTCACTAAGAGGAGTATCTTGTTTTTTGGGAAAGTATGTAAAGATCTAAAATAGCATTAAATGATAAGCCTAATAAAAACACAATGGGAACGGAGGCTTGAACGATGTCCAAGACCAATACCTCTAACAATGTCAATCATTGCCAGTCAATTTCCTCCCAAGCAGGGGTAGTCTGTGCAGTATATCCTGCCTAGAGACCAGGGGTTTAAGAACAGAATAAATGACTGGCTGGTGAAACTTCATTTCTTTTTCTTGTTTTTAGCACCTATTTTGAAGTTTTTTGACCTCCCTTTTTTTAACGTCTGATATGATGAATACTAAATTTGTTTTAATCATGCAGGTGGTATTGCCAATGTATTTAACATCTGATCAAGAAGACATTCTTCATCAAACAGAAAAGTGTGTCTATATGGATCTATTTGGGTCAGCATATATTCCTTTTAAGTTACTACTCACTAAATAATCAATATTTGCCTTGCAGTAAACCTAATGCTTTTGCCTTTCTTTTATTATACCCATGTTCTCAAGCTACAACAGATCTAAAAAAGAAAAAGATTCTGGAAAGTATCTTTCCATTCATTACACAGGAAAGTAGGAACAATTTCACTCTGAACTTTATACATCTTTAAAATCAAGTCCCACAAGCTCCCCATTAGCTGCACAGAATTGCAATAATTTTCAGTTTTTTTTTCCTTATTGATTTTTTTTGGGCAGGGTCTTTGAAGTGGTGGAGGTATGTGGAGTGCTTTGCACTCTTCACTTTCTATACAGAATAAACCAAACTTTAAGATTAACTATCAGACATCTGGATGGCTCAGTCAGTTAAGTGTCTGCCTTTGGCTCACGTCATGATTTTAAGATCCTGGGATAGAGACTCATGTCACCTCCCTATTCAGTGGGAAGTGTTTTCTCTCTACCTCTGCCCTCCCTCCGACTCATGCTTGCTCTCTCTCTCTCAAATAAATAAAACCTTTAAAAATAATTATCGTAGACATTTCATTAACTATAGTACATTGCCTATCAGCCACCACTCTGAACAATTTTCCATGAGGAGCTATTAAGAGCTCTAACTTTACTTCTTATACCCTTAGAGAAATATGCTTAATACGTTGTACAATCAAACGGATTTTCACCCAAAACATTAATATCAAAAAATAAGAGGTGTTTAATACCTATTAAACTAATGCATGCCTATCTATGCATTTTTGAAAATGATAAAATATTAGACCTTAGATGTTTTATTTGTTGACTCAGAAAAATATGTAGTAATTGGATTTCTAAAAGTACAAATTAAGGAAATGAGGGAAGGTAAAAATATCACAAAGTTCAGATTTTAGCATAAATAAAATTTAATCTTAATTATGATCCATGCTTTGTAATTTTAATATGTAATTTTTTTACATAAAACTAAGCAGCAGAAAGATTAAAATAGTGACTTTTGGTTTATAGTGGTTTACTACTCTTAAAAAAAATCACAACTAAATATTCTGTTTACTTTTCTACAATAACTTAATGAGGTCTTCCTAATTGTGCATGCAAACTATAGAAAGGATTTTCCAATGATATACAGCTAGGAGTGACAAGGCTTCAATTCAAAGGGAATGAAAAAAGAGAAAGGCTAATCACCCCTTTAAACTGTATTACTATAACTGTTCAAAGAACATTATATATGTAATCTAACCTAATTCTCACTATATCCATGTACTTTAAAATTTCACTTTTTAAAGATTTTTTTAAAAGATTTTATTTATTTATTTTAGAGAGAGAGAGTGAGAGGGAGAGAGAGAGAGAGATCATAAGCAGGGGGGAGGGGTAGAGGCAGAGGGAGAAGCAGGGTCCCCGCTGAGCAGGGAGCCCGATGTGGGACTCGAACCCAAGACCCTAGAATCACGACCCGAGCTGAAGGCAGAAGCTTAAGCAGCTGTGCCACCCAGGGGTCCTAAAATTTTACTCTTGAGAACGCTAAAGGCTATAAAGACAGTTAATGCTAATATGTGGCTAAGCTAGGATTAGGTCCAGGTCTATTTTAAATCCATCTTGTTTCTGCCATACTACACTAACTCTAATTGTCATGAAAATATATATGTATACCTAACTTTTCAATCCCCACATAAAAATACTACTTCAAAAAGTGATTGCTAGGAAACAAAACAGGAGAGTCAAAAAACACATATTTTGGACCAAAAATATTATCTCTCTGTTTTGGTTCAATTATCATGGGGCTTAACAATAAGCATAAGGATTAAAAATGATCCAAGATAGGGGCGCCTGGGTGGCTCAGTTGGTTGAGCGACTGCCTTCGGCTCAGGTCATGATCCTGGAGTCCCGGGATCAAGCCCCGCATCAGGCTCCCTTTTCGAAAGGAAGCCTGCTTCTCCCTCTCTCACTCCCCCTGCTGTGTTCCCTCTCGCTGTGTTTCTCTCTGTCAAATAAAAAAATAAAATCTTAAAAAAAAAAAAAAATGATCCAAGATAGCTACTGTTAATTTGGGGTCACTGCTACCTCCAGCAACTAGGAAATAATTAGATTAGAAGTGGGTCCAGATTTCTTATATTAAAATAAAACTCTCTATGCACATCAAATGAAGAGTGTTAACTGAGAAACACTGGTCTACTTATCATACATACTTATCTTACTGTTTTGCTAATAGTAAATGAATAAACTTATTATTAATAGTAGATCTATAATAAGCTAGGAAGAATGCTAAATGTTTTCATCTGCATGACTTTTTAAAATCTCATACAAATCTGGTGAGGTTGGTAGTATAAGTATTTCCATTTTATCAAAGGAGTTTATGTAATTTCCACAAGACCACAAAGATCATAAGAATCCCTGCTGTGTAGGTATAAAAAAATGAAAAAAAAAATCATATTATGAGGTCAGCATTTTTATGGAATCATCTTTGGCTTTGTACTGGCAAAGACCCCTTCTGATTATTTCAGAGACCTACTGAATTAAGTAGAATGCAATATCAATCTAAAATTTAACTTCTGGGTGTGTCTGGGTGGCTCAGTCCTTAAGCATCTGCCTTCAGCTCAGGTCATGATCCTGGAGTCCCGGGATCAAGCCCTATATTGGGCTCCCTGATGGGTCCCTCCCTCCCTCCCCCTGCTTGTGTTCCCTCTCTAGCTGTTCTTCTCTCTGTCAAATTAATAAATAAAGTCTTTAAAATATTAAATTAAATTAAAATTCTGAACATTTCTAATTATGAAAACATTTAATTTTCTTTCAAATTGTCCCAGTTAATTTTATTATCTAGAATGAATGAAAAAATGTATTAATGTTTCAGAACTGATTAAGCACCTAAAGTGTTTTATTTTTATTTCTTAGAAAGGCTTTGTAGTTTTTTGTTGTTTTGCTTTATAGATTTTCTTTTATTTTTTTTAATTTTTAAGTTTTTATTGAAAAGCCAGTTAGCATACAGTGTAATATTATTTTAAAATGTACAATATAGTGCTTCAACATTTACATACATTACCTAGTGCTTATCACAAGTGCACTCCTTAGGGACGCATGGGTGTCTCAGTTGGTTAAGCACCTGCCTTTGGCTCAGGTCATGAAACCAGAGTCCTGGGATTGGACCCTGTATCAGGCTCCTTGCTTGGTGGGGCGACTCCTTTTCCCTCTGCCTGCCATTCCCCTGCTTGTGCACTTAAGCTTTCTGTCTCTCTCTCTCTGACAAATAAATAAATAAAATCTTTAACAAGCACACTCCTTAATCTCCATCACCTATTTAACTCATCCACCACCGACCTTCCCTCTGGAAGTCATCAGTTTATTCTCTATACTTAAGAGTATGTTTTTTGGTTTGCTTCTCTCTCTCTCTTTCTCTTTCTCTCTCTCTATCTCTCTCCCTCTTTTTCTGTTTGCTCATTTGTTTTGATTCTTAAATTCCACATATGAATGAAATCAAATGGTATGGTCCTTCTCTGACTGGTCTCCCTTAGCATAATACACTCCAGCTCCAACCATTTTGTTGCAAATGGCAATATTTCATTCCTTTTCATGGCTGAGTAACATTCCATTCCATTTCATCTTCTTTATCCATTCTTTACTCAGTGGGCACTTGGGTTGTTTCCATAATCTGGTTATTGTAGACAATGCTGCTGTAAACATTGGAGTGCATGTATTCCTCTGAATTAGTATTTTATGTTCGTTGGATAAATACCTAGTAGGTCGATTTTTAGATCCGGGATGGTTCTGTCTTTAACTTTTTGAAGAACCTCTATACTATTTCCAGAGTGGCTGTAACCATTAAAGAGGCTTCCCTTTTCTCTGCATCCTCATCAACACCTGTTGTTTCCTGTGTTGTTGGTTTTAGCCATTCTGACCATGAGGTGATATTTCATTGTAGTTTTAATGATTAGTGATGATGAGCATCTTTTCATGTGTATGTTGGCCATCTGTATGTCTTCTTCGGGAAATGTCTAGTCATGTCTTCTGCCTTTTTTTTACTGGATTATTTTGTTTTGGGGTGTTGAATTTGATAATTTCTTTATATATTTTGAATAATAACCCTTTATCAGATATGTCATTTGCAAATATCTTCTCCTATTCCATAGGTGGTCTTTTAGTTTTTTTGATTATTTCCCTTGCTGTGCAGAAACTTTCTACTTTGATAAAGTCCCAATAGTTTAATCTTGCTTTTGTTTCCCTTGTATCACAGATATATGTAGAAAGAAGTTACAGCCAATGTCAAAAAGGTTACTGCCTGTGTTCTCCTCTAGGATTTTTATGCTTTCCTGTATCACATTTACATCTTTAATCCAATTTGAATTTATTTTTGTGTTTGGTGTAAAAAAGTGGTCTTGTTTCATTCTTTTGCTGCATGTTGCTATCCAGTTTTCCCAATTTCCTGAAGACTGCCTTTTTCCCCTTGTGTATTCTTTCCAGCTTTATCAAAGTTTAATTGACCATATAGTTGTGGGTTCATTTCTTGGTTTCCTATTCTATTCTATTGATCTATGTGCCTATTTATGACCATAATACCAATTCCACAGAAATGCAATTATAAGAAAATTTCATGAAAACTATATGCCAATAAATTGGACAATGAGGATGAAACAGATAAATTCTTAGAAACATATAAACTACAAAACTGAAACAGAAGGAAATAGAAAATTTGAACAGATAATAACCAGCAAAGAAATTAAATCAGTCATCAAAAAATTTCCAAAAAACAAAAGGCCAGGACCAGATGGCCTCACACAAACATTTAAATAAGAGTTAACATCTACTCTTCTCAAACTGCTCCAAAAAATAGAAAAGGATGGAAAATTTCCAAATTTATTCTATGAGGCTAGCCTACCAGAGTCCTGGGATTGAACCCTGTGTCAGGCTCCTTCCTTGGTGGGGCAACTCCTTTTCCCTCTGCCTGCCAGTCCCCTGCTTGTGCAATTATTCTCTCTCTCTCTCTGAAAAATAAATAAATAAAATCTTTAACAAGCATACTCCTTAATCCCCATCACCTATTTAACTCATCCACCACCCACCTTCCCTCTGGCAACCATCAGTTTATTCACTATAATAAACCCAGATAAAGACTCCACTAAAAAAGAAATCTATAAGCCTATATTCCTGACAAACATAGATGCAAACATTCTCAATAATAACTAGCAAGTCAAATCCAACAGTACATTAAAAGAATCATTCACCATGATCAAGTGGGATTTCTTCCTGTGCTGCCATAGTGGTTCAATATTCACAGATCAATAAATGTGATACACCACACTGATAAAAGAAAAATAATAAGAATCATATGATTCCTTCCATAGATGCAGAAAAAGCATTTGACAAAGTATTGCATCCATTCACGATAAAAACCCTCAACAATGTAGGGTAAGAGGGAACATACCTCAATTTTATAAAGACCAAATATGAAAAACCCACAGCTGATATCATCCTCGATATGGAAAAACTGAGAGCTTTTCTTCTATCGTCAGGAACAAGACAGGGGTGTCCATTCTCACCACTGTTATTAAACATAGTACTGAAAGTTCTAGCCTCAGCAATCAGACAATAAAAACAAAGCAAAAAAAAAAAAAAAAAAAAAAAAAAAAAAAAAAAAAAAAAAAAAAAAAAAAAAAAAAAAAAAAAAAAAAAAAAAAAAAAAAAAAAAAAAAAAAAAAAAAAAAAAAGAAAGAAATCCAAATTGGCAAGGAAGAAGTCACTTTCACTATTCACAAATGGCATGACACTCTATATAGAAAACCTGAAAGACTCCACCAAAAAACTGCTAGAAGTGATATGTGAATTCAATAATGTCATGCAATTAAAAAATCAACATACAGAAATCTGTTGCATATCTATACACCAAAAATAACCAACAGTAAAAGAAATTAAAGAATCAATCCCAAGGGCACCTGGCACACTTCACCACATTAGTGAAGTGACCGGCTCTTGAGTTCAGCTCAAGTCATGATCTCAGGAATCTGGGATCAAGCTTCACATGAGGTTACCCGCTCATCATGAAATCTGTTTGGGATTCTCTGTCTCTCCCTTTGCCCATTCCCCCAGCTCATATGCACACACATTCTCTCTCTCTAAAATAAATAAATAAATCTTAAAAAAAAAGAATCAAACCATTTACAACTGTACTAAAACAGTAAGATCGTAGGAGTAAACCTAACCAAAGAGGTAAAAGAACTATACCCTGAAAACTATAAAACACTGATGAAAGAAACTGAAGATGACACGAAGAAATGGAAAAATATTCCATGCTCATGGTTTGGAAGAATAAATATTGGTAAAATGTCTATATTATCCAAAGGAAACTATAATTTTTAATTAACATATAATGTATTATTTGTTTCAGGGGTACAGGTTTGTGATTCATCAGTCTTACACAATTCACAACAGTTACCATAGCACATACCATCCCCAGTGATCCCCATTCATCATCCAACCACCCCATACCTCCCATCCCCCTCTACTCCAGCAACCCTCAGTTTGTTTCCTGAGATTGAGTCTCTATGGTGTGTTTCCCTCTCTGATTTCATCTTGTTTCATTTTTTCCTCTCTTCCCCTATGATACTCTGCCTTATTTTTCAAATTCCACATATCAGTGAGATCATATGATAATTGACTTTCTCTGATTAACTTATTTCGCTTAGCACAATACCCTCTAGTTCCATCCACGCCATTGGAAATAGCAAGATTTCATTTTTGATGGCTGCATAATATTTCCATCATATATATATATATATATATGAGATATATATATATCTCATATATATATATGATATATATATTCTCAGAGGGGAAAAACAATATATATATGTTGGGAATATGGAAAATATATATATATCACATCTCCTTTATCTATTCATCATGTGGGCTTTTTCCATAGTTTGGCTATTGTGGCACTGCTGCTATAAACACTGGCATGCATCTTGGTGTGCTTATTTGGATCACTACATTTGTATCTTTGGGGTAAATACATAGTACTGCATTGCTGGATCATAGGGTAGCTCTATTTTCAACTTTTTGAAGAACCTCCATTCTGTTTTCAAAGTGGCTGCACCAGCCTGCACTCCCACTGACAGTGTAGGAGGGTTCCCCTTTCTCTGCATCTTTGCCATTTAATGCAATCCTTTTCAAAATACCACCAGCATTTTTCACAGAGGTAAATTGTTTTAATATAGCCAAGTCTTCTGAGTTAATTCTGTACTAAGCTCTGTGGAACACCTCTGTATTCTCTAGGAAGCTATTCTTATGACAGTTTCAGCAATTCAACAAAATAATGAGGATTCTGAAAATTCATCAATGTTTCTCAACTTATCTCCTATCTTGCATTTTTTAAAAAATTCTGCATTTTATTTACTTAAGAAGATGAACCTATTATACAACTTTGAAAGTCCCTTTTAATTAGTCAGACTCTCTTTGATCAGAAAGAACACCCAAATAACCATCTTTCTTGTGTAAAAGGGAAAATCCACAGTTCATTCTCTTGTTAAATATTCTTCTCGTCAGGGCTTACATGGAGCTGGGGCAAAAATTGTTGTCTTGAACTGCCAGTATCCATTATCCATGATACAGTCAGAGATGTGCCAGAAGAAATTTGATAAAGTTCTTCTCAGAGGGGAAATACAACAATGTGTTATGCCCAAGAATAGAGAGTCAAGTGCATCAACTCATCATATAATAAATCAAGAACTCTGCTAGCAACCACTGTGTGAATATAAAGGTAAGAAATTTGTTCTTTCCTGAAATAAATTGGAAGAGATTATGCTGAGTGAAATAAGCCAAGAAGAGAAAGTCAAGTATCGCATGGTCTCACTTACTTGCGGTGCATGAGGGGCAAACTGGAGGACAGTGGCAGAAGGAAAGCAAATGGGAACTAGGGTAATCTAGGGAGGGAAACGAAACAACAGAGACTTTGAACACAGAAACAAACTGAGGGACTTGGAGGGAGG
>PITA01005150.1:0-44135 GCA_004023965.1 Spilogale gracilis | reverse complement strand
CTAATGTAAATTTCTCAATAATTCTTAAATTCTAAACATTGTCAAATCTTAATTATTCATTTTCATAATGGGTAATTATACTGCAGAGTCCATCCTCATGTTTAATCCTAAGTATGAATATCTCCGAGAAATCTTGGATCTTTCCAGGCTATGCTGGCACCCTCCTGTATTTTTTTTTTCCTGCACTTCATTCCAGCTGCTAACATATTATTTACTGCTTGGTTTTGTCACTTTCTGCCAGACTCTAGGCTTAACATCCTTCAGAACAGGAATTCTATCCTTTATTCTTAGACTCATGTGAAGTGCCTGGAACATACAGATCCTACATATTACTTCTTTTTACTACAAATGCATTAATATATCCTTATATAGAGGGAAGTAGCTGGCACATAGCAGTAATTTAATTAAATATTATTGACTGATAAAGACTTGTAAGGCATATGCAAGATTAGTCACTGCACTGTATTAACATCATCCACACTTCTCCCTCTTGGTCCAAACATTACCATCTCTCACCTGTATTTTTGCAAAAACCTCATAACTGACTTTCTGCTCCCAACAGTTCCTGCAAAGAGTCTACTCTCTACCCAAAGGTCATATTGATAATTTTTAGCTATAAATTCCCATATTCAAAATCTTCTACTATCTTTGGAATTACTACTCTGAGTCTTTAAGACTCTGCTAGACCTGACCTCAATCTTAATCACTGAACTCACCTTAATCACTGAATCACTGAGCTCATCTCCTATCACTACCTTTACTCCCACTGCACTCTTCCTTCCACCTTAAGCTTCTCACAGCCTTGACTCTGTCTTTGTGCATTCTCATCCAGGAACTCTCCTCTCCAAGACAGCTGTAAAAATGATCAAACTCACTGAACACTTATGAAGGACCAGACACTATTCCAAATGTTGTGCATGCACTGACTCATTTAATCTTCACAACAAACTCACAAGAGTATAATTTTCTTAAAGAAATATTTATTTAAGATTATATTTATTTATTTGACAGAGCGCAAGGGAACATGAGTGAGGGGGAGGAGCAGGAGGGAGGGAGAAGCAGACTCCCTGCTGAGCAGGGAGCCAGATGCAGGGCTCAACCTCAGGATTCCAGGAGCATGACCTGAGCCAAAGGCAAACACTTAACCAACTGAGCCACCCAGGTTCCCTAGTGATATACTATTATAAACCCAGTTTTCAAATGGGGAAACTGAAATATAGAACAATTAAGATACTTGTACAAGTTCACATACTAATATCTGTATTTATCTGAGTAGGCAAATGATGTATCAAAATATCAGTGACTGAAAGTAACAAAAATGTTTATTTCTCACTTCATTGTGGTTCTACTCCAGTAGATTTAAGACTATACGTTGAGAAACATATAATTCTTCCATTTTATGATTCTAGGTACTTGTAAGTAATCAGGACTTCTTCATTCTGCTATAAGATGGAGAAAGGTCATACAAATAATAGATTTTTCCAGAAATTTTCGAGAGCTAGCCCTGGAGATGACATATGTTACCACTTGCCTACATTCCATTGGCCAAAGTTTAGTCATATAATTTCTCTACCTTCAAGGGATGCTGGGAAATAAAATCTAGCTACATATCACATCATAGACTACTTTTTTACTTTCCATTCTTTTTTCAGTTACTACCTTTTCAGAAATGACCATTAATAACACAGTACTTAATGTAACCACAAACTATCCCACCACTTACTCTCTTCCTTGTTTTATTTTATTCATAGCACTCATTACTAAAAAAAATTAATTGTATGTTTGTTAGTATCTTTTGCTACATATATGTGAATGCACACAGTGTGTGTGTAGTGTGTGTGTGTGTGTGTGTGTGTGTGTGTCCCAGTAAGAACTGGGACAAGGCAATAAATGTAAAACCACTTGTTGATTTCATGAGTAAATGAGGTTGAAGGTCATAAAATGACTCAGCCATCCATATCTTCTGAGCCAAGGACAAAACCAGTTTCCATAAAATATTTTCTTCTAGTTCCATACCCTTTACTCCCCTGATGTTTTACCTGAAACTGACTGAAATTATTATACAGACCACACCTATTCTGGATAAAGTGAACATGCAGCCCTAAAAAGAGCTAGTGAATAGTACTGAAAATAACACTTCATGAAAATATTTTTTTTTTATGACAAACGCAACTGTTTCACATCTTCTTCTTTTTTTTTTTTTTTTTTTTTTTAAGATTTTATTTATTTGACAGAGAGGTAACACAAGCAGGGGGAGTGAGAGAGGGAGAAGCAGGCTTCCCACCAAGCAGGCAGCCCGATGTGGGACTCGATCCCCGGTCTCCAGGATCATGACCTGAGCTGAAGGCAGTCGCTTAACCAACTGAGCCGCCCAAGCGCCCCCAAGAAAATCTTTTTAAAATATTTAATTTTTACTTCTTTACCTCTGTATTTCATGGATTCAGTTCAAATGAAATACATTGTATATCAACACAATCTGATTTAGTGGAGCGAAACAATCTGGGTATCCTAATACTAGAATGTAGGCAAATGTAACCTCTGTGTTTTGTAATTTATTTCACAGTTAACTTGTGGTGAGTTATCTGCTCTCTAAGGCTGTATCCTACTCTGCAGAACATTGAGGGTTTATTTGTAAAAGAGAACAAATTCTTCCTACAGAACTGGCTGAGACTATGTCATGTGTAGGACATCCAGTTTTGATGCTCTATTAAATAGAGTGCTAGGTACATAGAATAACATGTAAAAATTAAATATTTGGAGAAAATGGAGAACTTTTACAAACTATAAAATTTAAAGGTGTGATTTTCATTAGCAATACATAGTCTTTCACACTGTACTCATGTTGAAGACTTCCTAAATCAAGGTATTTCTATATCCTACTGCATTGGCAAATAGCTAGAAAAAAAAAATACTGGAGAAACTCATTAAATATCAGATCATTCCTCTCTCCCCAGAGTGTCTGATATAAACACTGTTCATCTGGATGACAAAGAATTTGGGACAATTTCTTATCTCCCAGCTTCCTTGATTATTGTCCCTTCTGTTTGCTTTTCCATTTTTCCTTCTCCAGAAACACCTGCATGATCTTACTGAAGTGTTCCACTCTATATTCCATCTTTTAACTTCTCTTTCTTGTTTTCTGTACCTTTATATGCTGTATTCTAAGCAACCTGCAATAATCTTTTAATGTGTTAATTTTCTTTTGAGTTGCTCCCACTCTAACTTATAAACCCAGTAAAAATCATACCTATTATTTATTTCTAGATTTCCTCTATTTGTTATATTAAATCATTTTTCTCCATAGAAACCAGAGGGTGTTCACAGCCTTAAAATATTCTTTAATTTTTTTTTTTGAAAAATTGGAATTCTAAGTTTTTTCCCTCATCTCTTTCTGGGTCTCTTAATTGGAAGCATCTTAAAGAAATTTGTAAACACTAGGAAATATAGTAAAGGCTTTTGCCAAGGATTTCCTTATGTAATAATAATAACAAACCCATGAATAATGTTCTAGCACTACATCTTTCTCTGGTATTGGTATCACCATATTAACTACATTAGAGATAGAGAATTTTCTCTATCACTTCAGCGTCCTCCCAAGTTTTTTAAAGAATAAAATCCATTCCCTTTAGGTTGAGCTCATAGTCTCGACAACTGACCCTCTGTCCCTCTCTAGTCCATTCTATCACACTGTACTCACCAGAATGAATTTTGTTCTAAATAGATGAGTATCCTCAATTTATCTTTGATTGTGGCATCTCCAAAAAGAGGAATTTTATCCCCAAATGATATTTATTTGACTTCATTTTCTTTGCAGTCTCTTTCTGAATATTTTAGTTCACTGCAGTTTTAACATTTTTATTACCTATACTTTATATCAAAAAAGAATATCATACACTACATTAAAATTAACTATTATGAGCATATAGTTAATATGGTGATACCAATACCAGAGAAAGATGTAGTGCTGGAACATTATTTCTGGGTTTGCTATTATTATTACATAAGGAAATCCTTGGCAAAAGCCTTTACTATGTTTCTTAATGTTTACAAATTTCTTTAAGATGCTTCCAATTAAGAGACCCAGAAAGAGACAAGGGAAAAAACTTAGAATTCCAATTTTTCAAAAAAAAAATTAAAGAATATTTTAAGTCTATGAACACCCTCTGGTTTCTATGGAGAAAAATGATTTACAGAGTCAGCAAACAAGTAACTATAAACCCTTTTATAGTTCCCTGCTTCCTCCTTGCAGGAAGTCTCAACAACTTTTAACTTTCCTTCAAGACAATATATTTCAAAGACGATCACTATGTACAGGTATTTCTGTTTTCCTCCCTTGTTATCAACACTTGAAAGAAAGTGCACACCATTAAGATTGTTTCCCAAAGTAATTTCAAGACTGTATTGTCCACACAACCTTTATAGCAGGAGTTGTTAAAAAGCAGTGCTGAAGCCACAAATAATAGATAATGTGTAAGCCAGCATTGAATACAAGGGCTTAGTAATATTCTTCTTTCAAGTAATCATGTTTTTAAAATAAATTTGTTTCTATAATATGAAATCATTTTAAGAGTTCTCTGTTAACATTCATTTTTTATGGATAATTTTTCTTCAATTGATAACCATTGGTCTTACTCTCTACACTTATACATTTATGAGTTGTTATTTTGTGGATATAGATAATCCTAATATTAAGGTCTGCCAATTTCTTTTAGTGTAAAATGCAGAGTGAACCGAGATGTGTTTTATCACTTGGCCTGCACAGAATCACTGAAAGATATATAAAGCTTCCACTCAGGGCTTAGAATAAGAGTTATGATATTCTGTACACCAGCTTTAAGGAGGCTAAAACTCTTGAGTGTGAAGACAACTGATTTTCTCCAGTATGTTAATCAAAGCACCTCTGACAACTAGAAATATGTTGTTGTCATATGAGACACTCAGATTCTTCTTAATTCCCAGATGGCACTTATTTCACTATTCTGAAGAAGCAACAGATGAAGGAAACCTTATTTAAAATAGCAAAGGGAATAAAAATGGTAAAGTATTTCCAATCAGCCATACATTAAACAACTTGAATTTCAAAACCAAACACTAATGCTGCATATCCTGTCGATCATATCTTACAGAAATAAACAAAATAATGCTTTTAAATATTAAAATAATGTGTATCTTTTTATAAAGTTAAGTTTAATTTACTTTCATAATGTTTGTAACTCCCCAATAAATGCATAGCATATACCAAAACATTGGTCAATATCAAATATGGCTGCATTCATTCTTAATGAAAGTAATTAAAATTTGAAAAAAAAATTATGGACTCAAACACACCAAAGAAGCACATATGTACAAATAAAAGTGTATCAGACTACAGAAAATTTAGAGAACTAAAGAATTGCTGCAAGATTGAACTTTAGTATTTTGTGTTTAAGGTGAATAAGAAAGTTTAAATGTATTGAGTTATGCTTATTGAACTTGACCTATATTAACTGAGTCCTAGCTGAGGTACCAGACTGTGATCCCTTGTCTCTAATGCACTAATTCTGGATCAAAATTTACTGAATCCTAAAATCTGTAAATCTGGAGATCTGCCTGCATTTTTGTTCTATTTATTTTATTGCCAGTATAACAAATCTAAACTTCTGAGATTTCCAGGAAATAGGAAGCTGGTCTAAGGGCATATAAGTAAATTCAAGCAACCATTATGAGGTAAAATGCAAAAATCTAAATGCTATTAGACATTTGTTAGGTAATCATCATCATCATCATCATCATCATCATCATCATCATCATCCTAAACAGCACTGAAAGAAAAATGAGGGTGCCTGGGTGGCTCAGTGGGTTAAAGCCTCTGCCTTTGGCTCAGGTCATGATCTCAGGGTTCTGGGATCCAGGCCCAACATCAGGCTCTCTGCTCAGCAGGGAGCCTGCTTCCTCCTTTCTGCCTGCCTCTCTGCCTACCTGTGATCTCTCTCTCTCTCTGTTAAATAAATAAATAAAATGTTGTTTTTTGTTTTTTTTTAAAGAAAGAAAAATGATTGTTTATCTGATCAAAATCAAATGTATCAAATCTAGGAGGTGAGTTATAATTTCTGGATGTAGACAAGATGTCTGTACAACAATCTGTAGGTAGTATAACTATGTTAATAAAATATGATCAGAATTAGACAACAATATCATTTTATTATGCTCATGTTTCTCCTGCTTTGCCCTGTATTTCAAAAATATTAGCAAAATAGTTATGGCAAAGGATAAAATATCTGAGGTACAGATGTCCTAAATTATAGTTCTGAATAAACTAGAAACATTCAGTGCATCATCAGCCATAATAAAATTTCCACTTCTTCACATATAATTATATTGTTGCCCGATTCTAAATAATTAGTATGAAGTTTAAGATTTAATATTGGAAAATAAATTCTCTATTTTTCCTGTAAATTATCAACCCCTAACTTCTAAAGACATATTTAACTCGTTAGTTCTCATTTATTTTCTAAGGTATCACAATTTACTAATATTTACATTTTATTTTAAATTCCCTAATTTTGCCTAGGGAAAAAACTAAATTATATAAACACATGCATGACTATGTGACCTTTTTTGGTAGTGACACTAGTATCATCTCAGGGAAAATTCCTAGTTTTCCATATAGTGCTAATATTATGTTACAAAACCAAACTTTCGAAGCAGTGGACATTTCAGAATCATTGTGCTATGCTGTGTATTTTATATAGACAGATATTTTCTTTCATAAAGGCAAATTATATTTTACTCAAATTTTATTTTATTTTTTTAAAGATTGTACTGATTTGACACAGCGAGAGAGAGAGAGAGAAGAGCAAAGGGAGTGGCAGGCAGAAGTAGAGGGAGAAGTAGGTCCCCCTCAAAAGAGGGAACCCCATGCAGGGTTCCATCCTAGGACCATAGGATCATGACCTTAACCAAAGGCAGATGCTTAACCAACTGAGCCACCCAGGCACCTTTTACTCAAATTTTAATTATTTTGTTACAAAATAATTTTCAAATTAATTATACCATCCGGAAAAAAAAAACTGTAAATATTTCTACTCCCTTTCTCTCTCTCTACCTGTCTCTCAAAAAAGTGCAACTTGGAAAAGTAACTGCTGGGGCACCTTGGTGGCTAGGTTAAACATCTGCCTTTGGCTCAGGTCATGATCCCAGGGTCCTGGGATTGAGACCCTTGTAGTCAGGTTCCCTGCTCAATGTGAAGTCTGCTTCTCCCTCTGCCTGGTGCTCCCCCTGCTTGCGTTAGCTCCTGCTCTCTCTCTGTCTCTGAGGAAAGGGAAAGGGAAAGGGAAAGGAAAGGGAACAGTGAAAGGGAAGAGAGAAAGGGAAGAGAAGAAAGGAAGAGGGAAGAGGGAAGGGAAGAGGGAAGGGAAGGGGGAAGGGAAGGGGGAAGGGGGAAGAGAAGAGGGAGGGGAAGAGGAAGGGGAAGGAAGGGAAGGGAAGGAAATGAGAAAAAAAAAGAAAACAGCTACCATCACAGTTAATGTTGAAAAATTGAACTTTTTCTGTATAAGACTGCAAACACAATGAACAGCTGCACACTTAGGTGTTTATAAACAACACTGAACTTGAGATACTAGCCACTCTTACAGAGTAATACAAAGAATAAGCTCAAAAAGGAAGTATCCTTAATTATTAATTATTGTAATAAGTCATAAGGAATATACAACATAACCAACAGATGAGTCAATTTAACAAGGTCACAGAATACAAACTGAATATATAAAAATTGATGATACTTTCAAATTCTAGCAATGAACAATTATAAATAGCATTCAAAATATATGTATAAATATTCCAAAAATAATGTTCATTTTAGAAATAAATAAAAATAAATAACCATAAATGATAAATTGGGCTTCTTTAAAATTAAACTATTCTGCTCATTAAAAGATATTGTGAATTTATATATAGTTAATCCTTTTACAGTTTATGATTTTTGTGTTCTCCCTAAGAAATCTTTTCATAGCCTAAAATCACACAGATGCCTGAAAACAGGCTAATAAAACCTTTTTACATACCTAGTTTGTTGAGAGTTTTACTATAAATGAAATGTTAAATATTGTTAAAAGCAGTTTCCATCAGTAGAAAATTGTTGTTGTTGTTAGTATGATGAATTACCCTGACTGATTTTTTTCATTATAAATTAAATTTTCATTCCTCATATAAATTCAATCTAGGCTTGATGTTTTATCTTTTAAGAAATATTGATTTTTTTTTTGTCCAGTATTTTAATTAAAGTCATATGCCTTTGTTCCTGATTAATCTTAGTCTGTAATTGTATTTCCCTTACGTCTTAGTAAGGTTTCAGTATTAGGATTATGGTGACCTCATATAATATAAGTTGTGAATGTTTCTTCTGTATTTTCTGAAAGTGGTTTGGTGTGAACTAATTAAACTTCCTTTAACTTAAAACTTTCTTTAGACAAAAACTGAGAACTTCGTTAAAGAGTAGCTAACCTTAATGGGTATATATTATTGCTATTTCACAAAGAATTTTTCACACTCATTGTGTTACAAAAACTACTGAAGAAATGAAGAAAAAAACAAATTAGAAGAAAGCAGGATTCATTAAAAAGTCCAATTTTATGTAATCATTTTAGGTAGGTGTATACCTAAGAACACAGAAATTGTGTGCTATATATTAGGCTAGCAGTTTCTGATCTACCATGAGGTAATGAAAGAAAGATGTGCCCTTGAAAAGAGATTGATTAGTCTCAAACAGGATGGAAAATTCATTCTTCCCTAAGAACCTTTTCTGGTAAGAAGCACTGCCAGTTAAGGTTGGCCTTTTCAGCCAGATAATTACACTACAACCCTAGTAGAATTGTTAATCAGAGTTAGATTCAGATACTTCACTTTCAATCGCACAAGATAATATTGCTCAAGTACATGTCTGCAAAAGAAATATTATATGTACCAGGAAAGAGGAATAACACCATAAATAATAAAACATTTATTGGTTCTGATATGGATATACATATACACATTTTTATGTGTTATTATGTCTAGTAGTAACATGAAATAAAATGTGAACATTCTCTATTTCCCCTTATATACTATTATTTTTTAATTTTATTTATTTATTTGACAGAGAGAGAGATCACAAGTAGGCAGAGAGGCAGGCAGAGAGAGGAGTAAGCAGGCTCCCTGCTGAGCAGAGAGCCTAATGAGGACAGGATCCTAGGACCCTAAGATCATGACCTGAGCTGAAGGCAGAAGCTTTAACCCACTGAGCCACCCAGGTGCCCTTTTACTTTTTTTTTTTTTTTTTAATGTACATGGCATTTAAATATCTTGAAACAAGACAGATGACAGATTTTAAATTTTGCCTAAACTGCAGGCCGTCTATTTTATCTTTCATTAAGACAAAAATGGATTGTCTATAGCCATTAATATAGGACACAATAAACCACTCATTATCACAAATGATTTCTGATCATTTTTCTCTAATTCCAGTATTTTCTACTTATTTTTCATTCCATTAACACATCTGAAAGTGAGAACAAAATCTAAAAGACATTTTTGAAGTGATAAAAGCAGTTGTGATTCCCTAAACTCAATAAACATTTGTACATATGGAGAAGCATGTTAAACTTCCAAAACCTGCACAATGTTATTGTTAATAATACAGAATACACATAAGGGTGATGACAAACGATAAAAGGAACAGAACACATACTTTAGAAAGAATTCATATTTCTTCTTGATGTGCTCTAACTTGTCTCTGATTTCAAAATGGTAAAACTAGGCGATGAGAAGAGTTTTAATTTTATTCAACATTGTAAGATATAAAAAGTCAGGGTAGCTAGATCTCCCCCTCCCTATTATTTTATCAGTTTGATTTCCCTTGAGTCAGGGCTGTTTTATATTCTTCCCATTCAACACTTGCTCTTGAGGAGAAGTTCTTTCAGTGTTATCTTTCAATTTTATAATAAAAGAGCAGATGTTTTCTATAAGTAGTATTCACATGATTGAAATTATTATAATAGTAGCAAAAAGTTGTGGCTACCATCTGAAGTCTTGTTCTTAGAATTGTGCACTCTGACACTGATGTAGTACTTTTAAAGAAAAAAAATAGTAAATCAAAGATTACCATAGTCATTACAGGCATTATACAAAAATTGTACTTCAAAATGTAAACGGTGCGGGTGCAACTAGATGCTAATGAGTAGTATCTACAAAGGTTAAATATAAATACATATAATTACAGCTTTTTTGTGACAAGAAATTATTACTTTCTTCCTTACCCACAAGACATATCTCTAAAATAACAAACTGAAATGAAAGGATATTTATTCTGCAATCATAACAGGACTAGGAAATGTACAATTATGGTTAAGTGTTTGGAATATTTAGAATATGCATTGCTACTGCCTGTAGATACGATTAAGTTTTTCAATCAATAAAGTTCTGTATAATAGTATGTGTGAATTTTGAAAGTTTAGGCTGATGCTGAAAGAAAATATGTATCTTTTGTTTCATGTCAAATTTGTTATATGAACGATCAGTACAAAATCTTAGAAAAAGTCATCTAGTATTACAGTAAAATCTATAATAAAGTATTCTGAAGCAAAACTGTCAGAGTAAAAGTATATTTATTCTATAAGGATAAATTATGAATTCTTTCCTGCATAGTATATATAATATATAATTTAATATTATATCAGGTACTCTGTGTTGACTGTGGAAATATAAGTCACATTACTGAGTTGACAATACATAGGTATTCTTTAATGAGTTATGAATATTAGGATAGAATGGATACGGTCAGTGATACAATAAAAATGAGAGATCCTTATATAATGTTAAATTAAAAAAATAACCTGAAATTATCTCAAAATAAAAAAATTAATTAAAAATAAATGAATGAAACCAACTGGGAACAAACAACTATTTGTTTAATAATGTAAACAATAGTCTTTAGGTAATATAATTATTTTTTTTTCAATACAAACATAGGAAGCATCTATAGGAAATACTCGTATGCCCTTATGCTAGATGATAATAGGACTTTGCAATATTTACAGAATGCTCCTACTGCAAGTATAATTTATTTTCAAGATATTTTAAGATAAAACAATTTTTTTTTAAAGATTTTATTTATTTGACAGAGGGAAACACAGCCAGAGACAGAACACAAGCAGGGGGAGTGAGAGAGGGAGAAGCAGGCTTCCCGCCGAGCAGGGAGCCCAATGTGGGGCTCGATCCCGGGTCTCCGGGATCATGACCTGAGCCAAAGGCAGTCGCTCAACCAACTGAGCCACCCAGGCACCCCTAAAACAATTTTTTTAAAAAAATATTTATTTACTTGTTTGAAGGGGGGAGAAGCAGAGGGAGAGAATGTTCAAGCAGTCTCCCCACTGAATGCAGAGCCCAACACAGGGCTTGATTCCACAAACCATGAGATCATGACCTGAGCCAAAAACCAAGAATAAGATTCTTAACTGACGGATCCACCCAGGCTCCCTGATAAAATATTTTATCTAATAATAATATCACTATCACAGAAACATAAAAAGCTTTTTATTTATTTTTTTAAAGATTTTATTTATAAAAAGCTTTTTATAGGAAATATGCATTTTGTATAAATAAGAATGACTTTAATATTTATCAAGTAATTTCACTGGATAATAGTTCTTATTTTTTAGTACAGCAAATGAAGAATGACTTGAGATCAATGTCGAAAGAGACAAAATTATTCCAAATCGAACTCACATTAAGAATTCTACAAAATAGTTATCATTTTAATTTGTAAAATTAAGGAAGAAAGAGCAAAAACATTCTTACTTTTCCTGAAAGCATGAAACAGTTGACAATAAGGAGTAAATTTATCTTTTTATCTCACATTGACAACTACAATAATATAAGAGCAATAAAAACTTTAATAGCAACAATGCTTGCACTATTGTCAATGAAACCACTTACACAGCACTTACACTTTACCTTCAGTTAGTAGAAAAGCTACAAAAAGATATCTTGCATTTAGTGTGTTTTCTGACTCTTGGAAAGTATTCAACATTTCCTAATATGTGGTATCACATTTTTTAACCAAAGAAATTACAAGGAATTCATCTCAATGTAAATGTATTCCACATAAACTATTCTCTTTCATATTTACATTAAATAATACTACCTTAGAAACAAGGGATTAATTCAATATTAACTAGAGTAAATATGTTACCTAATGGTTAAAAATGCTGGGAAGTCACTGAAAATAGATCTCTAGGTCAGAGTAGCTGCAAGAGTGACATACGCTTCGGTGGATCTTCTCCCAGCCATTTCTATTACTCTAGAGGTTCCTGAAAACAGTGGGTATGCTGGTAAAATTCTGCAATTCTCTGTTCAGACAAACTGCTGGATAGATCATATGTTCAACTTTATATGCTTCAGCATTAGAGACTTTCTAACTCTTGTTCTATATACTTCAGGGACAACTTCTTTTGAAAAAAATTTTTAGAAATCAAAATTTTTAAAAAACAGAGGGACGCTTGAGTGGCTCAGTTGTTAAGCATCTGCCTTTGACTCAGATCATGATCCTGGAGTCCCGGGATCAGGCCCCACAATGGGCTCCCTGCTTGGCGAGAAGCCTGCTTCTCCCTCTCTCACTCTCCCTGCTTGTGTTCCCTCTCTGGCTGTGTTTCTCTCTGTCAAATAAATAAATAAAATCTTTAAAACAAAAACAAAAACTAGAGCCAAACATTATTTTCTTCAGAACCTGGGAAGCATTGAACTATTAACTTCTGGCTTCACATCCATACTTACTTCCTTTTTTAAGGGCCACTACAATGATTTGTGTTGAAGTCTAACAGTTTTAATCAATATTCTTAGGCACTATTTTTGCAGATTTCAACAAATTTAAAAAGGCAAATATTCTATATTACTGTAGTTTTGTCCTCATAGACTCCCAGCAACATTCTCATGAGTTAATATTTCTTGATTACTCTTCTAGAATATTACATTAAAAATTAATAATCTGCTTTAGCTCCAGCCCTACACACAATCCCCCATCAGTGTCCCACAGGCTACACTTGGGTAATTGTTGTCATAGAGAAAATAAGAATTGGCCAGAACACAAACACATGCTAAGCACAAAAATCTTCACTGTACCGAAAAAGTCCAAAGAGTGTATTCCATTTGGAATGGTAATTAATTAAAAGTTGTAATCCTATTAAATTTATTACAATCATTTATATTTTTCAAGATCCACCAGTGTTCAAATTATAGAATTTGGGAGGTAAAAGAAATCATTATGCAACTAAAACACTTCAAAAAAAATCGTTTTCTAAAGATTTTATTTATTTGAGAGAGAAAGAGAGGGAGAGGGAGAGGGAAAGGGAGCAGTAGCAGAGGGAGAGGGGGAAGCAGATTCCCCTCTGAGCAAGGAGCCAGATACAGGGCTCAATCTCAAGACCATGAGATCATGACCTGAGCTGAGGGCAGATGCTTAACTGACTCAGCCATTCAGGCATTTCCCAAAATGTTGATAATGGTACTAATCTTTGAAAGTCCTCAGAGTCATAAGACTGCTTTCATTATTTTTTTAGTAGGAAAGGGGTTCCTAGGTTTCTCAAATTTTCCACCAGATTTCTAACTCTATATAGATCTGGAATCCACTGTGGAAATCTGTTTATATTTAGATCTTATTGGATCTATTAAAAGGAGCATATTGCCTAAAAGTAGTGATCTATTCATAAGCTTCCATCTGGACTAGGGGACCTACAATTGCATTCTGGGTTGTCAGAATATGGATGCATCAGTTTATCTGTCCATTCATCTACTGAAACATGCATTTTGTTACCTTCTCATGTTTGTGGTTGTAAATAAAGCTGCATAAATATCCACCTGTAGGCTTTGTGTGGAGTAAGCTTTCCCATTATTTGGGTGAATATTTAGGAGCGTTGTTGGATGATTTAAGAATTTTTAGCTTTGTAATCAATGGCTAAACAATCTTTTAGAATGACTGTATCATTTTGCACTTTTTGTCGGCAATGGAAAGAGTTCTTGTGGTTACATTTCCTCACTAACTATTCATTTGGGTTTTTTTTAAGCCATTATAATAAGTAAGTAGTGGTATCTCAATTTTCTTATTTGCATTTTCCCAGGAGCAAATGATGATAAACATCTATACATATGATTATTTGAGATATATATATATTCTTTTATATATATATATATCATATATATATATAATTATATATATATATTCTTTTGTGAGAGTTCTGTTGAAAATTTTTCACAATTTTTAATCTGGTTATTTTTATCTTCAACATTAAGAGTTCTTTCCATGTTTTATGTATAGTAAAATACCACATATGTAACTTGGAAATATTTTCAACCATTCCATGTCCTGTCTTATCATTCTCTTAATACATTTCAGAGATCAGAAGTTTTGCATTTAAAAAATTCCTACTTACTAATTTTTTACCTTTAAGGACCATCCCATTGGTGTTTTATTTAAAAATTCACTAACGAACCCAAGGCCACATATATTTCTTAAAGTTTTCTTCTACTAGTGTTACAGTTTTGCATTTTGTGTTTAGAGATATCCATTTTTTATTTCATTTCTCTGTTAAATATATTTCTGCTCAGGTTTATCCTTTCTCATAACGAAAACCATTTGCTACACATCACCATTTACTGGGGAAAAAAAAAAAAAACAAAGAAAAAAACAAAACTGCCTTTTCTTCACTTAACTGCCTGTGTGTCTTTGTCAAATATCCATTGGATTTATTTGTGGGGGTCATTTATGTACTTTTTCTATTATGTGTCTACCTTTCACAAGACCACACTGTCTTGATTATTATGGCACCTTTAGAGTTCAGTCTTGGCTTTGGGTAGAATAGTCCTCTGGCATTATTCTTCTTTGAGGTTCTAGGTCTTTTGTCTTTAAATGTACATTTTATTGAGAGTTTTTTGATATGCACAGCATAGTTTTCAAGGATTTTGATAATATTTGCATTTAATCTAAACAAGTGGAGAAAAACTTGCATCTTAATAACTGAGTGTTCTAATCCATGAACATGCAATAATTCTCCATTTAAGTATCTCTGTGGATTTCCTTCATTACTGTTTTATAGTTCTCCACACAGAAAACATGTACATATTTTGTTACTTACACCTAGTACTTTTTTTTAAGATTTTATTTGTTTGACAGAGAGAAACACAGCTAGAGAGGGAACACAGCAGAGGGACTGAGAGAGGGAGAAGCAGGCCTCCCGCCGAGCAGGAAGCCTGATGTGGGGCTCGATCTCAGGTCTCCAGGATCACGACCTGAGCTGAAAGCAGTCGCCTAACCAACTGAGCCACAATTTTTTTGATGCTAGGACAAATTGTATTGAGTTTTAATTTCAAATTCCAATTACTCATTGCTGATATATAGGAAAATAATTGACTTTGGGTATACACAAGATATAACTTTGTATCCTGTGGCCTTGCTACACTTAGTTATTAGTTCCAGAAGTTTTTGTTTTTCCCTAGATAATTTGGAGTTTTCTTTTTTTTCTTTTTTTTTTTTTAAAGATTTTTAAAAATTTATTTGACAGAAAGAAACACAGCCAGAGAGGGAACACAAGCAGGGGGAGTGAGAGAGGGAGAAGCAGGCTTCCTGCCGAGCAGGGAGCCTGCTGTGGGACTCAATCCCCAGTCTCTGGAATCATAACCTGAGCCGAAGGCAGCTGCTTAACCAACTGAGCCACCCAGGCGCCCCAATTTGGAGTTTCCTACATAGATAATCAGGTTAGCTATGAATAAAGACAGTTTTACTTCTATAAGATAATAGTATACTATATATGCACACACACACACTTTTGGGGGTCATACTGAACTTTTCAGTATAGGAAGTGGGAGTCACTACAGAGGACATTCTTGCCTTTTCCTGATATTTGGGGGAAAGCATCCAGATAGTTTCACAATTAAGGATGATATTAGCTCTACATATACCTGTGTATTGTATAATGATTTTATTTGGTTAAGTAGGTTCTCTATTCTTATTATTTTTGCCTTTTACCATGAATTGGTATCTATGTTGAAATGACTTTTCTGTAGCTAATATTATAATATTAACATATTTTTTAGTCTGTTAATATCATGCAATAGTGATTGATTTATAAATTTAAAACCAGCCTTGTTTTCTTGACATGATTCATATGTCATAATTTACTTTTTTATATATTGCTGAATTTGATTTGCTTATATTTTGAAAGGATTTTTGCATCTTTGTTCACGAGGCACTGGTTTGCAATTTCCTTTATCTGTAATATATTTATTTTGTCTAGTATTAGGATAATGCTGACCTCACAGAATGAAGTAGGAAGTGTTAACTCTGCTATTTTCTGAATGAGATTATGGAAAATTAGTATCCAATCATCCTTAAAAGTTAAGTAGATTTCACCAAAAAATGACCTGAGCTTACTGCTTTAATTTTGGGCACGTTATTAATTATTGATTGGATTTCTTTAACAGATATACATGCATATAGATTATGCCTCCCCTTATGTGACTTTTAGTAGCTTGTGACTTCGAAGGAATTAGTCCACTTCATTTAAATTATAAAATTTCTGAACATAGAGCTATTTGTAATACCTTTTTAGTGTTTTTTTTAATGCCCGTGGAATCAGTAGTTATGACTCCTCTATCACTCCCAATATTGGTAATTTTTATCTTTTTCTTTTCTTGGTTACCATGGCTAGAAATTTATCAACTTCTTTTGATCTTTTTTAAATACTTGGTTTTGGTTTTATTGATTTGTTTTTCTTTATTGTTTTTCTGTTTTCAAATTTAGATTTCTGCTCTAATTGTTATTTTTATTCTTCTGCATCCTTTATTTTTTAAAATATTTTGTTTATTTAAGAGAGAGAAAGTGATCACAGAGGAAGAGGGATCACAGAGGGAAAGAGAAAAGCAGACTCGCCTCTGAACAGAGAGCTGGATGCAGGGCACAATCCCAGGACCCTGAGCTCAAGGCAGACACTAACCAACTGAGCCACACAGGCACCTTCTGCTTCCTTTAGACCTAATTTATTCTTCTTTTCTACCTCCCTAGTTATTGACTTAAGAGATTTCTTATTATCTAATATATGCAGTAAAATAAATGAACAATACATGGGATAAAAACTACTTTTGTTTTTTAGTTTATCCCAGTATTACAATAAACAAAAAGTAAGCTGAGTCTGAAGAAATGGGTCTTTCTACCATTATTCGTACTACGCTGAGCTGTCTAGATTGAAATAAAGTGATCATTCCTAAATTTAAAAAATATAGGGGCACCTGGGTGGCTCAGTTGTTAATCAGCTGCCTTCAGCTCATGTCATGACCGCGGGGTCCTGGGATTGAGCCTCACATCGGGCTCCCTGCTCAGTAAGAAGCCTGCTTCTCCCTCTTCAGTCTGCTTGTGTTCCCTCTCTTTCCGTTTCTCTATCAAATGAATAAATAAAATTTTTGTTTTATAAAAAATATTACTTTAAAATAATAAAAATATTTTATTTTATGTATAAATTAAATATATATATAATAACATTTTAGAACATCCCTCATATGATTTTTATTCTTTTAAATTCCATAAGGTATGTTTAATACTCATGAGGTTTTCCTACTTTATATATATTTTGTGTGAACTTAAAAATAAGCATATTCTGATGTTGGAGTGTTTTATAAATGTTGATTATAGTTTGTTGCTTTACAGTGTTTTTCATTCCTGCTATGTAAGTACAAATAGTCTCTCTGTTTGTTATATCAATTACTGACAGAAGGGTGTTGGAAGTTTCCAATTACCATACAGAATTTTATATTTCTTTATTAAGTTCTATCAGTTTTTACTTCATATGTCTTAAGGCATCTTTTTTATTTTTACATTTTATTATATTTACTTTTTAAATTTTTAATAAAGATTTATTATTTATTTATTTTAGAAGGAGAGAGAGAAAGAGAGCACGTATGAGCTGGAGAAGGGGGAGAGAGAGAGAGAAAGAAAGAGAGAGAGAGAGAATACCTTAGGCACGCTCCACACACACTGTGTGGAGCCCAACACAGAGATAAATCTCATGACTGAGATCATGACCTGAGACAAAATCAAGAATCAGATGCTTAATGGACTGAGCCCCCAGGGGCCCCCAAGGAATCCTTTTTAGATGTATGTATGCTTTAAATTATTGTTTTCTCAGAGACATCACCCTTTCATCATTATGTAATGCTTCTATTTGTCTTTGATTCATTTCATCTGAACTCTGTTTTGTCTGAAATTAACATAGCTATTCTAGCTTTCTTTGAGTATTTTAGCATTTTTATACTCACCTCTCTATTACTAGCCTGAGCATTTAATTTAAAGTGAGTTTCTAAAAGACAACAAATACTTGGTTTTCCTTAATACACTGTCTTTTAACTTGGATCATTGTATAACATTTAAGCAATTATTGAGCACTCCACGTTTAACTCTGACATATAAAGAATTTAAATATTGTTAGTTCTTCACTTAAAATAATTTTAATAAAAGTTTGAACAAACAGTATGAATTACATTTGTTGTACCCATTAGGGAACTAAGGTTATAGAGCAAAATATTATCCTCATACTTGGAGAGACAGATAACCCCTGAATGTCTCAGCAGATTCTGCATAAATAAAATAGATACCTTCAGCAAAGAACTGGTAGGAACATTCTACATGGTAAATTTTGAAGAGTCAATAGAAGCCAAGTGTGAACTAATATGAGAATGAGAAGGTATATTCTTAGGATGCTCACCAAATTTTTTAGCGTGTTACCAGGAGGATTCCCCCCCACATAAAGAGCCAGGAAATATTCCTCCATAGTGCTGGCAGGGATAAAGGAAAATTGATCACTGTCATATATACTCATGGTATTCTCCCTCCAAAAGGCCTACTCTCCAGTGGAAAGACTTTAATTCTGTGTGATCTGACACAGAGGAAAGGGACTTCCCTGACTGCAGGCCCCCTTAATCTTCTTGTCTTACAGAACTGGGTAGAGGGATTTAGGAAGCACTGTCTGCGTTATGGTCCAGAGAACAGATCTACTAAATGATGGATTTAATCATAGGATTACAGAATTCTTCTCCTTGCCCACACCTGATCATCAGCTAGGAGGGCTTCAGTGTTAACAGTGGATTTCAGTAAAGGGAGTTCAAGAGTCTCTCTTAAGAGAAATATTTAGGGAAGCTTACAGACAGTAAGAGAGACAAAAGAAAAAAGAGGAATATTAATATGTTTGAAACCCCTGGCACTTTTTAACTACAAAAAACATAATGCACAGCACAAAGCCTAGCCAGAGTAATATAAATATTCACACTAAAGGCTTATTTTACTCAGTTGCTGTTATCTGGTACAGAATATTCAGCTTTCAACAAAAAATTATAAGTGATGTTAAAAAACAAGAAAAAACATAGTTTAAAGAGATAAAGGAAACATGAAAAACGGTATCATATGTGATACTGATTCTGGAATTATCATGTAAGTAATGAAAAATAACTATGGTTAATATGTTAAGGAAGCTAATAAAAAACTGAAAATATTTTAAGAATAAGTTGGCAATACAAGCAAAAAGATAAAAAACAAGAAAAATAATAAAAAAACCCACAAATGCTAGAAATAAAAAACACTGGAACACAAGTGATGAATGCCTTTAATGGGGTCCTCAATAGACCAGATTTAAACTAAGAAAATAATCATGAGCTTAAAGATATATCAGCAGAAAATTTACAAATTGAAATGTAAAGAGAAAAAATATTAAAAAATAAAACAGAATGGAACAGTGAAGAACTGTGTAACAATCCAAAAGGTAACATTTGTAACTGGAATATCAGGAGAAGAATAAATGTGTAAAGTAATGCTAGCTAATATCTCTCCCAAATTAATAATAGACTCAAAACCACAAAACCAGAAAGCTCAGAGAATGTTAAGCAGGACAAATACAATAAATAAATAAATGAATGAATGAATGAATGAATGAATAAATAAATAAATAAATATCTCCACAAAGGCATGGCATAACACTACAACCAATGAAAGAAAGAAAATCTTGAAAAATGTGAAGAGGGCTTACTGGTAGAAGAGAAAAGGTAAGAATTACAGTGGATTTCTAATCAGAAACCATTCAAGCAAAAAGAGTGGAGCAAATTATTTAAAGGGTTGAAAGAAAGCACATACAAATACATACACACAACCTAGGATTTTATATCCAGTGAAATTATCCTTCAAAAGTGAATGGTGCCAATAAAAAAAAAAAGTGAATGAGAAAGATTTTCTCCAACAAGAAAAGAAACAAACAAACAACAAAAACCTGAATGTATGCATCATCAGAAGGCCTTCCCAGCAAAAAATGCTAAAAGATGCTTTTCAGAGAAAAGGAAAACAAGTAGAGAAACCTGGATTTACAAAAATTCCACTGAAGAACAAATTAAGGTAAGAATAAAATATTTTATCTTACTTTTGATTGATCTAAGGTGACTATTTATATAAGTAAAATAATATCTACCATAATTTTTAACTATTCCCTACCCCCTGCAGTTGCAAATGTATGATGTTCCTACAGGAGAAAATCCACAATTAGAGGCCATATTAACACTGGGTGCTCAGGAGTTTCTTACTGTCACTGCAGTAAACACTTAGTGTCTAGCAATCCAGTACTACCATCCATGTCCTTATTATTCTATAGCTGCAGAAGACTTTGCTCTGAGTAGCAGGTCTCAGTTACCTTCATGTGCCTGTCTCTCCAGATTTCATAGTGACAGCCCTATGACCTCAGTTTTCAATAATGTCTGAGACAAGTAATCCATTTTGAGTTTTTATAATTCTGTTCTTGTTATATTGACAGGAGTGGTGACTTCCAAGCTCTCTATATGCCAGAGATGAGCACAAAAGTAAATATTTGTATTTTTAAAATTTATTTAGACAAGACAGAATATAAAACAAAGCAATACCTTTTTGTAAATACTCATAGTCTGTCTTAGTATTATCAGCATAAATCCAGGCCTTTGAAATACACACACACACACACACGCACACACACACACACACACACACACACACACACTCTTTATCCTGGGTAATGATTACTTAGGTTTTGGATTTTTTTTTAAATAAATCATTCAGCTGTATAATATTTATAAGCTTTTCTTCATGTGTTTTATATTTTTAATAAAATTTTATTTAAAAAAAAACACAAAAGCCACATAGAGTTAATGATGCATGTGATGTCAATTTTAGCTGCTTTAAATAGTTTTAATCATTTACTCTTTTGTGAAAAAATAATCCAAGTCCAGATGACTTCTGGAATGATTTCTTGGTTTCACTATTCTTCTGCTTCCCAGTGAAAGAATCACAACTGGTAAAAATTATAAAAGCAAACAAAGAATGCATTTAAAATCTTTAGAAAGTACCCTAAGGGAATAGAATAAAGAAAAAAAATATTGCAGAAAATCTAAATTTCATAAGAACAGTGATGGCCCATGGTATTTGAGCCATGACTAGTTTCAGACCAGTCCTCCAAGTATGCCAAATCATCAAGCTAGAAGCTCCAGACTCGGTGAGTGTGACCAAGAAAATAGTGCTCCTTCTCCCCATGCTCCAAATTAAGGGCTGCAGTAACACCACCAGCATTTATCATCTACACCAGCTCTTTGTCACAGAATGTATACTCCAGAAATAAACAGCTAAGATGTCTGAGATTCTCTTCTTCCACCAAATCCATAATCACAGAGTAGTAGTTATACCTCCATTATGCTATGTTACCTCAGAGATATGAAGCTATTCCTAAGGAAACAAACTACAGTTAGAGCAGAGTATAAGTTCAACCTACAAAATGCGAGAAGATATTTTCAAATGACATTACAGATAAAGGACTGACATCCAAGATCTATAAAGAACAACACTCAGGTGGCGCCTGGGTGGCTCAGTTGGTTAAGCAACTGCCTTCGGCTCAGGTCATGATCCCAGAGACCCAGGATCGAGTCCCACATTGGGCTCCCTGCTCTGCGGGAAGCCTGCTTCTCCCTCTCTCACTCCCTCTGCTTGTGTTCCCTCTCTAGCTGTGTTTCTCTCTGTCAAATAAATAAAATCTTAAAAAAAAAAAAAGAACAACACTCAAAAAACAAATAACCTAGTCAAAAAATGGGCAGAATCCATGGAACAAACACCTCTCCAAAGAAGATGTACAAATAGCTAACAGACAAAAGAAAAAAATGCTCAACATCACTAGCCGTCAGGGAACTACAAATCAAAACCACAATAATACACCCCTTTACACCAGTTGAATGGTAAAAATTAACAAAACAGGAAACAACCAAGGTTGGTGAAGATGTGGAGAAAGGGGAACCCTCTTAAACTGCTGGTGGGAATGCAAGCTGGCACACCACTCTGGAAAATAGTATGGAGGTTCCTCAAGATGTTAAAAATAGAGTTACCCTATGACCCAGCAATTGCACTACTAGGTATTTATCCCAAAGAAACAAATGTGGTGAAAAGAAGGGCCATACACACCCCAGTGTTCATAGCAGCAGTGTCCACAATAGCCAAACTGTGGAAGGAGCTGAGATGTCCTTCAACAGACGAATGAATAAATATAGCTGTACCGCTACAGCTATACAATGGAATATTATTCAGGCATCAGAAAGGATGAATACCCACCATTTCCATCAACATGGATGGAACTGGAGGGTATTATGCTAAGTGAAGTAAGTCAAGCAGAGAAAGACACTTATCCTATGGTTTCACTCACATGTGGAACATACACTATAGCAGAAGGATGTAGGGGAAGGGAAGGAAATCTGAAGGAGGGTTAATTAGAGAGGGAGATGAATCATGAGAGACTATGGACCCCAGGAAACAAACTGAGGGTTTTAGAGGGGAGTAGGATAGGGAGATGGGGTGGCTGGGGGATGGGTATTAGGGAGGGCATGTGTTGTGATGAGCACTGGTTGTTACATGCAACTAATGAATCATTGAACACTACATCAAAAACTAATGATGCACACTACACAGTGGCTAACTGGACATAATAAAAAATAAAATAAAATATAAAATAAAATAAAATAAAATAAAATAAAATAATAAAATAAAATAAAATAAAATAAAATAAAAATAAACCAAAAATATGATCTATTGTATATCTTAAATGAGTGAATTGTATGGTAAATATCTATACTTCAATAAAGCTATTATTAAGAAATCCTAGGTGTGGGTGCCTGGGTGGCTCAGTGGGTTCAAGCCTCTGCCTTTGGCTCAGGTCATGATCTCAGGGTCCTGGGATCAAGGCCTGCACTGGGCTCTCTGTTCAGTTCCTCCTCCCTCTCTGCCTCCTCTCTGCTTATTTGTAATCTCTCTCTCTGTCAAATACATAAATAAAAAATCTTTAAATAAAAAATATCCTGGTGCTATTACATTAAAATTATTTTTTAATAATCATTCTATCAACTAGTTTTCTCCTACAATGTACTAGTAACTTTACATTTAATATCTTTCTTTTTAAATATTTTATTTATATATTTGACAGAGAGAGAGATCACAGGTAGGCAGGGAGGCAGGAAGACAGAGAGGAGGAAGCAGGCTCCCTGCTGAGTAGAGAGCTGGACGCTGGCCTCAATCCCAGGGCCCAGAGATCATGACCTGAATTGAAGGCAGAGGCTTAATCCACTGAGCCACCCAGGCACCCTACACTAAATATCTTAAAATCACATAGTAACTAGGGAAAATATATATTCTTTTTTTTTAAGATATTATTTATTTATTTGACGGAGAGAAACACAGCTAGAGAGGGAACACAAGCAGGGGGAGTGAGAGAGGGAGAAGCAGGCTTCCTGCCAAGCAGGGAGTCTGATGCAGGGCTCTATCCCAGGTCTCCGGGATCGTGACCTAAGTAGAAGGTGGTCGTTTAACCAACTGAGTCACCCAGGAGCCCCAAAAATATGCACTCTTATGACAGTTTTACAGAGGAAGAATTATGCCCAGAGAATTCAACTTCCCCAAAGTCACTTGGCTCTTATGGTAGATGGTCTGGGATATGAATTTAGAACTATGCTAACCAGTCTTGCTGTAGTACACTAAGCTAACTCTACTCTTACTTAATTTAAGGAGTATGTTTAAGCTAGTGCATAATCCTGTGTAATAAAACATTAAATTACATTTTTATTCATTCTTTTAAATATTTGCTCAATAAATATTTACTGAATTCCTCATATTGCCCAAGCCTGACCTAGGCACTGGGGCATTAATTTAAAGAAAATGTGTTTTATTTTCCAATTCAGCAGTTCTGTTCTATCAAGAAACAGTTTATGCAATTTGCAGGCTCATTAGTCCCTTGGGTGAATACAACTCAGATTTATCATGGTACAATAATAAAGACTGAAATTTTATTATATTTCACACCAAATATAAATCCACAGCACGTTTCTGTAATTAGTTTTATAAGTTGCAAAATGAGAATATTTCTGTTCTTTTTTTCTACCTAAATGAAATCTGAATTGACATTTTTGAGGAGGATTAGCTCTACAGACAATACCAGGTAGAGATAACAGAGGATTACATTTATTGTTGGTATTTTCAGTCTTCTATCGGAGTCAATCCAATTCCACTGAAGTATCTGTGTCATATGACAAATGGATTTTAGTACATACACTCAAGAAGCACTCAGGGTGACATGAGTCTTTTAGTTTTTCTGGATCACTGTGTTTGACACTGCTTGAAGGAAGAAGTTTTCTGAAGCTAAAATTCATAGAACTTGAATCAAAGTGGAAAGGTATGCCCCTGGTTAGAATGCATATGCAACTGCACACTACATTGTTACACAAGTTGACGAGGACAATTACAGGTATCTGAACAAATTTCTCAATGAAAAACTACAGCACTACGACTAAGGGAAAATTGCACTCAAGTCAGAGACATTTAACTTTAGCTACCAGCTATGGGAAGCAGAACTAGCAAATTTTTGAGATTAAAGTGAAGACAAAAAAAGATGGTAACCAATTTTATTGATCATAATATCTTTTTGGTTAGACTGTCATTTGATACTGGATTTTTTAATAACTTGGTAGTCCGTCTCCAAATTAAGAATTTACAAATTCTTTGACTAATGTGATTCTAAAAATATATAGTCCAGAAAATTATATCTTGAAGATATTAGTTTCTCTTTACTTTCTCTTTACCTCTCTTACATCCAAATCCCCACTATTTTAAACTAACCTTCTACAAAATCTAAAATACTGGTTTCTAAATATACTCATTTTCAATCTTTTTAAACATTGTCAATGATTGCAAAAATATGTAGAATAAGTCATATTGTTTTCTAATTAAATTTTCAAATGTCTATTTCCTGTAGAGTGAATGCAAACCCTTTACTATTTAGAAATACAAGGTAGTGTATGAGCTAACTCTTGATTTACTATCTCATGATGTAGAGTTCTAATCACACGAACTTCCTTATCTTCAAAATCACTAAACTTATATATTGGCTTTGCACTGACTCCCACGGTTTATAATAGTTCTCTCCCACCATTTAGCATGGCTGGATTATTCTCCATTATTTTGATATTTTCAAAGACCCAGCTTTTTGTTTTATTGGTTTTTTTTCTATTGATTTCCTCTTCTCAGTTTCACTGCTATCCTGCTCTAGTTTTCATTATACTGTTTTGTGTGGTTTTGTTTTTCTAATTTCCCATGTTTAAATCTTGGGTTATGGGGGCACCTGGGTGGTGCAGTCAGTTGAGTAACCAACTCTTTGTTTCACCTCAGATCATGTTCTCAGGGTTGTGAGATGCAGCCCTGAACTAGGCTCACACTGAGTGTGGAGCCTGTTTAACACTCTCTCCCGGGGTGCCTGAGTGGCTCAGTTGGTTAAGCGACTGCCTTCGGCTCAGGTCATGATCCCGGAGACCCTGGATGAGTCCCCCATCGGGCTCCCTGCTGGGCAGGAAGCCTGCTTCTCCCTCTCTCACTCCCCCTGCTTGTGTTCCCTCTCTGGCTGTGTTTCTCTCTGTCAAATAAATAAAAATCTTAAAAAAAAAAGACTCTCTCCCCCTCTTTCTCTGACCCTTCCAGCCACTTTGTCTTTCTTTCTCTCCCTCTCTAAAATAAATATATAAAATCTTTAAAAAAAATCTTGGATTATGATTATAGACTTTTCTACTTTTCTGATATACACATTAAATGCTCTACATTTCCCTGTAAATACTTTTTGCTGTATCTCACATTTCTACTTAGTTCTCTTTTTTTCAATTTTTTTTTCAATTTTCTCTTAAGATTTGTTTGACCACACCCCTCCTTCAGATTTCTTTGACCCTGGGTTATTTAGACATATGCTGTTTAGTCTTCAATTATTACTGAGATTTTTCCAGCTCTCTTTCTGTCATTGATGTCTAGTGTAATTACACTGTAGTCAGAGAGATATTTTGCACAATTTCTATTTTTTTAAATTCCTTAAGGTATGTTTTATGTCCCAATATGTGTTCTATCTTAGTTAGTGTTCCAAGTAAGTTTGAGAAGAATGTGTATTCTGCTATTGCTAGATGATACAGCCTATAGATTACTTGATCCACTCAGGTTACTATGACAGAATACCATTGACTGAATGGCTTATAAACAACAGAATTTCATTTCTCACAATTCTGGAGACTGGAAGTTTGAAATCAGAGAGCTAGTGGGGTTCCATGAAGACTCTCTTCCTGGTTCATAGACAGCTATCTTTTCATCGTGTTCTCAAATGGCAAAAAAAACAGCAAGAGAACTCTCTGGGGTCTCTTTTATAAAGGTACTAATCCCATTCATTCATAAAGATTCTACCCTCATGACCTAATGACTTGCCAAATGTCCCATCTCTTAATACCATAATATTGAGGGTTAGTATTTCAACATATTAATTTTGGGGGAAACTCAGTCCACAACAAATGTCAATTAGATCCAGTTGTCTGATGATGTCATTTAGTTCAACTTATATCTATATTGCCAGACGCATGAAGAAAATTTCCCCCAAATTCCCTGTAAGAACCACAGGGCTCCTGGAGGTAAGGACTCACAAAAACATGGGAGTATATATGCCAACATGCATGCATGTGTGCACACTGCTGATAGTAGTTATTCCAAGCATAATGAATGCTGGTGTGGTGCTTTCAATTTTTATTTTATATACTTCTATACTGTGCTGTTTTTCAAAAATAATTCTCCATACTTATAATTAAAAGCACTTTTAAAGAAAATGATGAGTAAAGGGTATATATTTATACTGAACTTAAAATCTCCATCAGGAACTTCAATTTTGTTAAACAGACTCTACTTGAGAACAGACACTGTGTCAATCTGATTTAACTCTGTATCTCTAGCTCCTGACATAGAGGATAAATACTTTTAGAATACATGAAAACCTTCAAGAGCAATCTTCAGGGATTTTATTAGAAACCATCAATACAAACCACCACTGGAGGCTACCACTGAGAGCAAAAAAATGGTGTATTTTCTATTGTTGAATCATTATTACTCAGCAGCCTCCAGCTACCTCTTAAATACTAATATGAACTGTCTACATTACTGAGGGAAGCATAAAAGTTACCAGTATTTCCACTAAACTTCACCAAAGGAAACTTTAGTGGATTAGATGCCCAGAAAGATGGAATGGCAACATAAATGATTTCATCTTTCAGACTGTGGAAGAAAATTTGACCACATATGAAAAAGATGGTTACAATACACTATAATAAATTATTTTCTTCTGAAATATTTTTCTTTTCTATCTTGCTTCCTACCTTCTTCTGTGTCGCAGTTTTCTGAAAAACCCAAAATCTGTTTTTCATCATGACTGACTTTCTACTAACTGTTCTGACTGCTTTATTCAGGTAAAATTCATGATGAAGGGAAATTATTCATGTAGGTTAAAAAAAAAAGTACTTGCCAGATTGCAAGAAGTTTTATATACAACAGAATAAAACATGATTTAATTAGAAACAAAAAGTCTGTTTCCTAGGACTGCAGTCAAGTAAAGTTTTGAATTTAGGGGCCAGATGGTTGTCTAAAATAGAACATATTTTAAATTCTTTGGTAGCAGCGAAGTAGACTTAAATCAACTGGATGAGAGGTTCACTTTAATCAGGTCAACCAACAGTTGTTACATCAAAGCCGACTAAATTTTAGAAACTCAGTGAAATAAAACAAGTAATTCCCACATTCCAACCATCTACTGAGATAATGCATACAACTTATTTCTCATTTCTCTGTTCAAAGATTTGCTTATGTCATAAAAATTTACTCAATATTTTATAAAAATAAGTCTCAATACAAAAAAATAAACAAATGCAATCTGGAAGAGATAACTGACAGATCAAACTTATTGAAATCCATGATGAATACTTACATGTTATCAAAACTTTTCATGCAATTTCTTTCATATAATGATTTGAAATGTTCTTTGTAGACAATATGAGAGAAATTAACATTAAATAGATAAAGAAAGAACTTAGAGTTTAATTTTGAAGGCATTCTGAAAACATACTAAAATTCTTGAATTATTTCTCATTCAAAACTTTGAAATTTAAATATTAGTACCTTGATCCCCCTAATCTTGAGTTTACCTATATGATATTGGCAATGTGACTAAATGATTGTTGAGAATTCTCTCCTTTTTAATATTCTCTCACTACAAGTTATAACAGAAGGAAGGACTACATTATTCATTTGATCATTCATTCAGCTGGTAAGTATTAAGCAGCTATATGCAAAAGCAGCTCTTTGAGAGGTAGGGATGCAGAGAGAAAGAACATTATGAAGTCCTTTCTCTCATAGTACTTATATTTGATCGTGGATAAAAACGCAGATAATAATGAAATGTGTGAGTTGTAGTAAGTGTTGAAAAGAAAATTAATGCAAAAGACTAGAGAGCTTTAAAGAAGTGATATTTTCTATAAAGGAAAAAATGTGTGGGAGAGCGAAGGGGAACTAAAGTAGGGGAGGGGATACTTTTTTAATGAGGTTGTCTTAGAGCATGAAAGAATTGGCTGTGAATGTGATTGGTGATAGTCTTTATTTCTTTAAATTATTCCATTTTATTTTGAAGGTTTGAAGAATATCATTTTAGATATTGGTGTAATGTACATATTTGAGAGAGTTTTGAAAATGTAAGAGAACAGAACCAATGGATGAGTTTTGAGCTGAGGAGAGATAATATCTGTTAAAATAGAATTCAAAGCATAAAATGTGGATGATTATACAGGTGAATTTCTCTATTTTTATTCATTTTTTTGCTTGTGAATTTAGAGGACAGTTATCTGCTGGAATAATAAAAGTGGTAGTAAGATTAAGACAGTGAGGTATATAAAGAAGTTAGATCCTGGAAAATGTGGCAGATAAGTGACTAGGAAAATCTGGAAATAGTGAAAGACAATTGATCTTTGAGGTGAAGAATCTGAATTTAGATCATCATCATCAATCAACCAATTCGCCCTCCCTCAATTTTTTCTGATGTTTTCTCCCATAAGAAAAATTCCACCCATCTAGAAAAGAAGAATAAAAGATTTCAGTGATATACTTTTGAAATTTTAGTTAATATATATTTATTACATGCTACATGTAAAACATAATACATGCTCTCTATATACATACATGTGTCACATGTGTCAAAAACTTTACTGTAAGAAAGCTACTTCATATGTTTTTAAATATATGTAGTATAAAAAAGTTTGGGTTTTTTAAAGATTTTATTTATTTATTTGAGAAAGAGAGAGAGAGCAGAAGCAGAAGGAACAGCAGGCTGAGGGAGAAGCAAACTCCCCACTGAGCAAAGAGCCTGATATGGGACTCAATCCCAGGACCTTGAGACCATGATATGAGCCAAAGGCAGACATTCGACCCAATGAGCGACCCAGACACCCTAGAAAAAAGTTCTGCTTAAAGTATATTTAGTTAATAGAAAAGCTGAAAAAATATTTCCAATATAAGGCAATTATAGTTCTATCAAGTAGAGATTAAGAACCTAATAGTGAGCAATAAGGAATTATTTCCAGATTTTGCAACATGCATTTACACTACTATATTTTCTTACTATAGTTATTTTTTCTTTTCTTTCAGTATTATTTTTTTTTTTACTATTTTAGACACTTTTCTGTTATTAGAAGCAAGTGGCATTTGTACATCTTCCTATGAAAAAGATAAAAGGTAAGAACACAGTTTCTTATTTTTAATACATGCTATTAGTTATTCTTTAGATTTGTTTAAGCTTTATGAAAACATTCTCCCCTAAAAGTCAGAATCCCCACAGATCAATAGATATAATTTGCTACATAGATATTTGGGAGTTTGGTGGTTCAAGATGATCTAAGAGTATAGATTATCATTCTGTCCTTAAGTTTCATATGCATTTAGAAGGCACTACTTTTTTGGTATATAATTGTATTATCAATAAAATCAAATTACAAATAAATTTAAATTTAATAGCACTATGGGAGTATCATACAATATTTAGCAATTCTAGATAAATGGAGGAATAGAAAATAGCAGTTATTTGTAAACATCTGGTATATATGTATATTTATATATTATCTATATTTATTTAAGAAAGGAGTTTTCAGTTATTTTTAGACCATACTCCAATAGTGGTAATGCATTTTTTTATTTTCCCTTTGTTTAATGAAGTTAAAAACAGCAAATAATTTCTCCTTTTTTTTAAGGAAGTAATAACAAAGAGACTTGCTCCCAATATCTATCCCCCTTTTCATTTAGTAGGGGAAATCTTGGTTTTCTTGTGCTTCGTGCTATCTAGATAGCAAGAAGACTTTATAGACCCTCTTGCAGCAAAGACATTGTGGAATTCAGTCTTGCTCGGTGGGAAATGAAGAAAAATTATGTGCAAAATTTCTTAATCATATCCTTCAGGGAAGCTGTTCTCCTTCCTCTTTCCTCCACCCTAAGGGCTAGTATGGGAAAAGATAAAGAACATGCTGGCACTAGCTGTGTGGTTAGGGATGCTGAAGCAAAAAGGTAGAAGGAGCCTGCGCACCTATATGACCTCTAGTAGCTGATGTTCCCTACCCTATAACCCACCTATCAGACTTCTGTGTGCTTGAGAAAATCAATCTTCTATCTTGTTTAAGAGGCTGTTATTTACATGCTAATAAAGTAGCTTAGCTAATAAAAAATATGTGCTTAAGAAACCTGCAAATATGAAATCGCAGCTCTGTTAAGAATTTAAACCCATTATCAAAGAATACATTTAAAAAACAAATGTGATTTTATTAAATTGGACTATATAATAAGATGTTTCCCTTTACATAAATGTTGATGTCTAGATACTTTGAAGCTGTATTTTTTTAAGACTTAAATAAATAAGATCCTTAATCCAATATAGCATTTTCTTCTTGATAACATTCAGAGCAGAAGTACAAAGCTTATTTCTAAAATAGCCTTTGTTAGCCCCTGCCTTCCAGCTCAAACCCCAGTCATTTTCTTCTAACACCCTTTCCATGTGTCTGCACTCACCACTACGATAGCACTCCAGCATGGATACTTAAGATTGCCAGTCAAACCAGCATTCCAAAACCTTTTATCATAGACTCAGTGCTCCATGAGAAATTCCAGTTCTTCAAATAAGCTATCTGAAATCAGGATTTTGCCTTAAGAAGTTGTTACCCTTCCACTCAAGGGACAGGCATAACAGACTATATGCTGTAGACAATTTGCAGATGCCTAGGAACCACAATGTGTCACTCAACTGAAGCATCGGCAGTTCAACTCAAATCTCAAAGGAGTTTTCAGTTATTTTTAAACCATACTCAAATAGTGGTAATGCATTTTTGTATTTTTAAAAAAAGATTTCATTACTTATTCAGTCATCTTCTAGTACTTCAGGAATTTATCTAAACATTCACCCCCAAATTACTTTTTTTCCCCTGTTTGCTCTTGTCATATCATTTTATTTTTCCACCTGACTTTTTCTAGTCACTTATTGTTAAAAGTGCATTTTCACTCTTCTTGAGTTTGAAAATGTGTAAGACTCTTACAGTTCCTGTAAGTTAAACCATCGGAGTTATCATCATAGAAAATATTTTTTGACAAACTAATTTTTTTACCATAGGATTTTACTATAATAAAAACTTGTCAGTATATTTGTACAATTACATTTTTAGATGATTCTACACTTATCCAAATGAACTTTATATTATATTATGTATTATGTCACTGAACTCAGATAAGCACAGGTCATCAACAAGGTATGCAGCTGTAGTCAATAAACTATTTTGCTTTATAATACTGAACTGTGTACTAATATCCTTGTGACTAAACATTTTGTGCAACATCTAATAAATATCAACCCTAAATATTCCCCTATATATTTGATGAATCATACCACTTTTGTTGTCATAAACTTGTATATGAACAATATACAGTAAACAATGCAATCACTGTTTTGCTCTGTTTTGCAATTCAGTTTTAAGAATATTAAAAATCAACATGATATACATTTCACCAAAGACAGTAGTTTAATGGAAATATCACAAACAACGTTTTCATCATAGGGTTCTTATAAAAGTAACCAAAAATAGATATTTACTACTTGTCACTTCCCAGACCTTTCATGAATGATGGAACTTTTCTCCTCATTGGCATTTATGTATAGTAAAGTGAACTTAAATCAAGAAGCATCTAATAATGGATATTAGAGTCTTTTCTATTCATATTATTAATGGGAAATAATTTAATGAGAATCTTATAAGAAAGACAGTTCACAGTTACCCAGATGGTATTTTCCTCACTGGGGATACAGCAGGGAATAAGAGGGACAAAGTTCATCTCCTCATAGAGATTCCATTATATTAGAGGAGAGAAAGAATAAACAAACAATGATAATTTCAGGTAAGTAAAAACTGTAACAAAAAACTAAAAGAGCATTTAAATAGAGCATGATTCTGAGGAATGGGACACATTTTATTTTGGAAAGGATTTTATGGATGACATTTAAGAAGAAATGATATTTTCAGATGGAATATAAATGATGAGAAGAAAAATGTGATGCAAACATTTGGGAAAAAATGAATTTCAGGCAAAGTAAAGAAAAACTGATCATTCCTTAATATAAGAATGAACATGTGTTTTAGATTCAGAATGTATGTCCACGTGGTGGGACTGCAATTAAGGATACAGCTGAAGTGTTGGCAGAGCCTGGATCACATAGAATCTTGAAGTCAGCGGTGAGGAGTTCAGTTTTGGTCCAAATAAATGGGAGAGCTACCAGGTGATTTCAAGAAGTTGGGTTTTTAAATATTTTATTTATTTATTTGTTTGTTTTTTAGAGATGGAACGTGGGGGAAGGGGCAAAGGCAGAGAGAGAGAGACAATCTCAAGCAGACTCCCCACTGAGCATGGAGTCAGACAAGGGGCTCAATCCCACCACCCTGAGATCATGACCTGAGCTGAAATCAAGAGTCAGATGCTTAACCGATTGAGTCACCCACATGTCCCACAAGCAGTTGTGTTTTAGGATGTCTTTATTTATGTATTGTTTTCTATTTCAAAAAAAGAAAAAAGATTGTGGTTATATAGAAAATCCAAGGGCAAGTGAAACAAAGAGCTAGTTAGAAAGTTGATTTATATATCCTGGGAAGCAAATCCATTCAAAGACAAATCACTGGTAAAAATGGACACTTAAAAGATAAAGACAGATTACATAAATATAAAAATCATCTTCTATATGTAGAAATTCATAGCAAACATGAAATATGTATAGTGCAAAAAAAAACCTTAAATAGATGAATCAGTGACAAACATCACAGGAAAATGAACAAAAAAGCAGGTTTCTCTTAACCCTAACACAAATGGAGAAAGAATAACTGGACACTCTGGATAGTGTAGCTGCGGGAAGATATCCATGAGGAAGTGAATGATATTTCAGTTGGGAACTAAACAATTATAAAAATTTAGCTATGAAAGTGCTTTCTAGAACAGCTCACAGGAACAGTGATCTAGATGCTCACAGAGAGTCAGATAATAGCAATATGATAGGAAAATGTCAGGATTTAACTGTGATCTGAATTATGGAGCCCCAAAAACATTTACTTCATGTCTGGACACTAGGAAATTGATGTCATTTATCAACCACAGTTGTTATGAAGGGGGCTATTAACATAATTGCTGTTATTTTTGCAGGAACGTGATGAATTACAAAAACAGAAGCTGAAGTCCAGCAACATCCATTCTCTTGGACTATAAATATTTGTTCCATCTTGATATAGATTATATAAAGTCATTTAAAAATGCCTGGCTTCTCATGTCTTACCTAATTATAATATATTTAAATAAGGAATACATATTTTAGTGGAGATGCTTTGATTGGAAAATGAATTAAAACTGACTTCTCTATTTTTACTTTTTTTCCATGTTTAAAAGATTTCCAGTTTCAGATTTCTTTTTTTCAGTTTATTTATTAATTTTTATTCATTTTTTATTATGTTCATTAGCCAACCCACAGTACTTCATTAGTTTCTGAGGTAGTGTTCAGTGATTCATCAGTTGCATACAACACCCAGTGACCATCACAATACATGCCCTCCTTAATACTTATTACCCAGCCACCCCATTCCCCTACCTCCTCCCTTCTGAAATGCTCAGTTTGTTTCCCAGAGTCCAGAGTCTTTCATGGTTTTTCTCCCTCTCTGATTTCTTCTCATACAGTTTTCCCTTCCTTCCCCTATGGTCCTTTGCTATATTCCTTCTTTCCACATATGAGTGAAACCATATGATAATTGTCTTTCTCTGTTTGATGTATTTCATTTAGCATAATCCCCTCCAGTTCCCTCCATGGCAATGCAAATGGTAGGTATACATCGTTTCTGATGGCTGAGTAATATTCCATTGTATATATGGACCTCATCTTCCTTATCCGTTCCTCTGCTGAAGGATCCTGAATCCAGTTTTACATTCAAAGTCTTTGTCTTTTATTGTTTGTTACATTTGCATGGCAGGGGGTAGGAATAGGGGTGGAAGGCTGTAGGAGAATGAACCCTGAACCTTACCAAAGCAGCTAAAATTAAGTCTCCAGTTTTCCTCGAGCACCATGTAATAAAGTGCAATCAGGGCAAAACCGTCAGTCATTAAAATCTCTGTCATAACAACCCAGAGCTTTTGGAATGATGTCTCTATTATAGAATTATATGTTTCTAAGAACACAGACTATGGGTGAACATTACAAATTATAATTTACCTTAGGAAGCGTGTGTGTGTGTGTGTGTGTGTGTGTGTGTGTGTTTGTGTGTGTGTAAAGATAAAAAAAAAGTTAGAGATATACCTAAGAAAGCACTTCTGTAATTCTGTTAATGGAGGGTTTCAGAATATGGAGATTCAAAAAATGCAGGTAAGAATAAAAAGAATATGTGTTCTACTCTAAGCAACCAAAACAGGAATGATTCCTAGTTCGTTTTCTATTGTGAGATTCCACAAACAAGAGCTTCCCTTTTTACTCATCTCTTCATATGTCCAGTTACACCTTCTTTCAACATATTCTAGCACCATACTTTTTTTTCTTTCCCTTTAAGGCATTCGATAAATAAAGAACCAATGGCAAAGTTGATGAACCTCTTCATGACCTTCCCTCTCTTTCTCTTTTTAAGTATAAAGCAGTGATTTGGAATAAAAGTTGCTGGTAAACATCACTCACAGAATTTCAGTACCCACCATTATTCTTGGTTATAGGTTACCTAGAACTGAGGGTGAAACATCTTATTAAAAATGGAGGACAAGGGTGCCTGGGTGGCTCAGTTGGTTAAGCGACTGCCTTCAGCTCAGGTCATGATCCTGGAATCCCAGGATCAAGTCCCACATCAGGCTCCCTGCTCAGTGGGAAGCCTGCTTCTCCCTCTCTCACTCCCCTGCTTGTGTTCCCTCTCTTGCTGTGTTTCTCTCTGTCAAATAAATAAATAAAATCTTTAAAAAAATGGACAGTTTAATTTGCACTTTCATATTTAGACCCCAATCTTATGTATTACCCCCCTACTGTAAAATGAATTGTATTGTATCTCTATAAAAAATTTAAAATCCATTAAAGATTTCATTATATTAAGTATATTTGTAGTGCAGAAATCATGAGGCAGGATGGTCTGAATATTTTACAAATAATGTTTTCTTCCCCTCTCTTTCTTTATTTTACAAATTATGTTAATCACATTCCTGAGGTTAACAAAATTTCTTATTGCCATATAAGCATCTAACTCAACACTTAAGACTTCATGACCACAGTTGTTAGTTAGCTACTTTAACATCCCATTTAGAACAAAGGTTTAGAGCCCCACTCTTGTGCTTAACAGCCTTCTTGAAGAAATGGGAAAATCTGCTTCTCTCTGTTCTCTCTTCTTAAGTCTATTTGATCTTGACTACAAGGAAATTACTGGAAGCTGCCTGATCTTCTGTTTAACATACTGATCTTCTGTGAGATAAATTTATATGACATGTAACTAATAAACAGTTCTTGGTCTTTCTATAAATATTTTGAAGACTCAAAGTTATTCTCTACTTTTTATTTGAAACAACAGGAACAACAAAAGAAAAAAGTAGCCACATAAAAGCCATTCATAAATAGCCTTAAATGTTTATGCTTTATTTCCTAAAAAACAGCAAATCTAATATTTCCTACTCAAGGAAGGCATTCTTCCTTTTTGCAAGACAGCGGATTAACCCCATCTGTTTTATTCCAAATTGTACTGCACTTTTCTGTAAGTACTAAAAATGCCAGTAGTTTCAGCAGCAATTTACCACTTAGAAAAACTCCAAGTAACACTGTAGTGTGCCACTTACAAGTAGTGCTATGTTTTATCCAGAGAAAATTAAGAGGAGGTGCCAAAATCCAATTATGAAGTACTAGAATTTCAGCACCTAATTCCCAAGTGCTACTATCAGCATAAATTCACTGACTGTGTGTTTCCATAACAGTCTGCCAGGTATTGAAACTGTAACAGCATCTCTCATGTGAATTCCATGACCAATAAGTGACTTCATGAGCTTGAATAGCTCCAGATGATTACACATACAATTTCTGCTCATTAGCAAAAGGTGTCAACTTCTGCCATAAGATCTCCCAGACAGAAAATTAACATAATTTTCTCACCCATCATGTATACTTCCTACACATGGAAAATAATTTCAGGTCCCACTTTCTCAGCCTGCTCAGTGGTGCCAGAAAAAAAATATGTATATCTTTTGGCTCCACATTATTACACATTTAGGATTTAGGATTTTTTATCCTAAGCCAACACACTCAAGCCAACTCAGAATCTTTATACTTACCCAGAGTCAGCTAAATTTTCCATTTCTACAATAGTTACTCTAAATTTTATCGCTCTTTTCCAGGAAGCCTTAATCTCTATCACTGTCCCCTATCATCTCCAGTGATGACCTTATCTTGTGCAATCTAGATCAAATAAACACTATGTAGCACCAGCTGCCCAATTTCCCAACCCTACATCTAAAAACATATCTGAAATAGTACCTATTGCTGACTATGCCCTGACCTTGTCAAAAGAGCCACACTTTTTTCTTTTCCAAGGCTAACCCATTATCTCAGATCTAGTCTCAGTGCTATTCATTTTGCACTTTCAGGAAACATTCTTCAACCCTTAAACTCTCTCTCTTGAATATCTTTCCCCTCATGATTCTTCCTCATCAGTCTTTAATTCCTCTATGTGAGTTCCATTCTAAAATAACATTATTTTTTGAAATTTTATTTTTTAAATATTTAACAACTATACTTTATTATTTTAATAATAATAACAGTAATAATAATGATAGAGCAACAAAAATAATAGTGGCAAACAAGTAACCATCACTCACTGTTCCTATTTCTTCCTTTTTTATTATTGCATCATTTGACAGAGGTATTTCAACACTCACTCAATATTGGTGTTTTTACATTGTCAGGAACTTTATTATTATGGAATTATTTTATTTTATTTTATTTTATTTTTTTAAAGATTTTATTTATTTATTTGACAGACAGAGATCACAAGTAGGCAGAAAGGCAGGCAGAGAGAGAGGGGGCAGCAGGCTCCCCGCTGAGCAGCTGAGCAGAGAGCCTGACATGGGCCTGGATCCCAGGACCCTGAGATCATGACCTGAGCCAAAGGCAGAGGCATAATCCTCTGAGCCACCCAGGCGCCCATTATTATGGAATTATTTTAAATGGAAATTGCTAGATGGATAAGAAAAAGGATCAAAAGCAAGAAAATTCAGATCAATGCCACATAGCCAGTTCATAGGAGAGAAAGGCTCTAAGGCAACTTCTTTTGTTTGTTTTCAGCAGATTAACTATGATTTTCATGTCTTACGTTCTTTGTAGTTATGTGGTGTGAGGTTCCCATAACTTCCTGTAGTTGGTATCTTTTCAAACTATGAGGAGCTGTGAATAATTCTTCTCTTCCAAATATTCCCTGTGCCCTTACATCCTTTCTCTTCTGAGTCTCTAATTGCATATATGGCAGAATATTTAATGTTGTTCCACAGGCCACCAAAACTTGGTTCAATACTTTTTTTCAATCATTTTTATCCTCTTCAGAATGAAAATCTGCTATTCATACATCTTTAAATTGATTAACCACTGATATCTCCAAAATCTCCTATCAAAAAAAATCAATATTTGTTTGTTTTAATTTCAGATATTGTCCTTTTTAAGTTACAGAATTTTCATTTGGTTCTTTTTCAGTTTCATTCTCTCTGTTGATAATCCTATCTGTTTGCTCATTACGGTCATCTTTGCCCTTAATTTATATATCTATATATCTATATAGATATTTTATTTTTTCAGTGTTCCAAGATTCATTGTTTATGCCCCACATCCAATGCTCCAAGGAATACGTATCCTCAGTACCCACCACCAGGCTCTCTCATCCCCCTACCCCCTCTCCTCCATTTTTAAACACAAAGAGAAGAAGGCACAGACAAGTACAGGGAGAGAGGTAGAGGTAGGGCAGGGGAGAGGGAGAGAGAAAATAGGTATGGTAACTGCTCTAAAATCTTCATCTGCTAATTTGAACTCTAAATTATCTTAAATTCTGTTTTTCTTGTATGTCCAATAATTTTAGATTTAATGGTGAGCATTGCAAGTGACAGACAGAAAGGAATTTGGGTTCTACTGTTTAAAATGTTTTGATTCGCTCAGGCAACCCCCCCAGAGAGGGTTAAATTACCTTAGTCCAAGGTCATAGTCTTTATAAACTTCAGAATGTGATCCTTCTTCCTAAATTATGGTTTTTTGAATTCTCAGCTGAATATCTGAAGTGCTAAGTGAGGTGTCTTCTATCACTGACTAGGCTAAACTCAGCAAGTCTGAGCCCTGTGTGACCTCTGATACTTTTGTTTAATTCAATTTGACAGGAAGCATGCTTAATAGCATCCAAGGAAACCAACCATGCAAGAAGCAACAAGTGTTTGGCCAAAGGTCTGCAGGGAACTACCATGCAGACTTCTACTCTAGTGCCTCCTAGTGGTATCTTGCCGTCCAAATTCCAGTTGCATTAGTAGCCCCAGTTTCTGATCAATCATGCCTTCAGGGCTCATTGAGACCACTATTCTCTATTTGGACTTCAAGTCACTAGGCCACAGTCCACAAAACTTGACCACAGGAAGGATTACACAGGTAAATGTGGGTCAATCTTGTGCTTATGTTTGCTTAAAGGTACCATCTAGTTTAACTGCTTTTCTATTGTCTGAAAACTCTTGCCTTACATATTTTGTCTGGTTTTATAGTAGATTCCAGTCAGCCTGTATTTTCACTACAGTTAATTAATCATAAACAAAATGGAAAGTTGCCTGAAATATCACATATCTTGACCAATAAAGTGAAAACAACAAATCATTTCACATTAAAGTTCTTTAAATATCATGGACTAGATTTATATAACTGGAAGTAGAAGTAATACTGAGAATTATCTGGCAATTTGCCATAGCTGACAGGAAGAGGTAAAAGACCAATGAGTTTACATAAAATCTTGAATAAATATATATGATATATATAGATCTCTCTCTATATCTATATCTATATCTAATCTACCTATCTATATAGACATACATATATATCTATATAGATGCATCTATATAGATATATATGTATGTCTATATAGATATATAGATACATCTAGAGATACTAGAAAATTATTTATTCTATATGAAGGTTGAAAATAAACTACGTCTAATCCTTAACTTTTGATTATCCATGACATGATGATCATGCATAGTTAAGGCACATCAGAGAACTAGACTTATACTTAAAAAGTGACTGAGTCTCTGTAAATATAATTTTCTTGTGGAAAAAAATAATTGAGTCTATGAGCAAGTATTCCTTAAATAATTAAGAGGAGATAACTGAATACCACTGATAAAATATAAGGTTGGTAAGAAAGAAAGTTCAGGTTCTGGTGTTACTTATTCTAGGCTACCATTCCAAAATCTTTGTTTTCACTTTCCCAACCTAATCCAAGAATTAAAGTAACATTATTTTACAATCCAAGAGTAAATTATTTGGTAAACTAATCTACAGTTGAAGAATGAATTAGTTAGCTTTCGATTTGTCCAAATCAGGAAAAAACCCTCCAGGATTTGTTAACATCCGAGATGACCTTACACACAAGCACACATCAAAGGCAACTATGGGGCAAACTTTACCGCTATTTTAATGTGCAATTGAGGGCTCATTAATTACATTAAAATTACATAATTTTCAGTGGTAAAATGAATGATGTTTATGATATATAGTTGGCTGGAATTTTATAGGCACTTTACCCTTGAAGTGAATGGGACTACCCAGCACCTTTAGAGTAGCACTCCAGCTCAGGAGTATCATTTGCGTCCCCTACATAAAGGTCGGTCCTATTTCCTAATGTGACTGGAAAATTACTTATTTTCCATTAAGTAATTTTATCTGCTTTCAAACATGCCTTTTGTACAAGGGAAAGCAGAAGTGCCACCAAATTTACAGAAAGCCTGAATGATGATTCTATGCCTACTTGCTAAAAAAGAAAGAAAAAAGAAAAAAGAAAAAAAAATTGTTCATGTGAAATATTTCCCACATGAGTAATGAAACTTGCTCTTGTTGTTATAAACCACTTGGTTACTGGGATATAAAGGTAGAAAGATATGGCTTACACTCACCTACAAGTATCTGAATTATAGGTATTTCTCAAAAAGAACATGACAGTGTTTTAAGTTTAGCATGGTTCCCAAACATCCTGTTTTTATTCTGAATTACAGATTGAGGAATGCACCTCATGTAAAGATCACAGACTTCTATGCTATAACCAGTTCCATGCTGCAATATTACTTTCTTCAGGTTTAAGCAGCTTCAGATCTCAAAGGACACATTAAACACAGATTTATTTTATGATTTCACCTAGTTTGTAATGGAAAAAAGATAACTGGGGATTATATTACTTATCCAGCATTAGCATAAAAGGAGACACATTTGCCAAATACATAATTGTTCCATTTTCATTTTTTTGATATGAACAGATTCTCAAAAATAAAATGAATAAAATGTAAAGATTATGTTTCAACCCAAATCAAAATTAAATCTAAGTATACTGTGTATGTATACACAAAATTCAGCACTGCTTTTTAAGGTTTTATTTAATTTTGTTAACATGTGGTGTAATATTAGTTTCAGGTATATAATCTAGTGATTCAGCACTTCCATATAGGACCGGGTGCTCATCACAAGTGCTCTCTTTTGTCCCCATCACCCAATTCTTCCATACAACCAACCTGCTTCCTCTCTGGGAGCCATCCATTTGTTCTCTATATGTAAGAGTCTGTTTCTTTATTTGCCTCTGCCTCTCTTTCTCTTTCCTTTTGCTTGTTTCTTAAACTTCACATGAGTGAAATCCTGCGGTATTTGTCTTTTTCTGACTGACATATTTCACTTAGCTTAATACTCTCTAGCTCCATTCCCATCATCACAAATGACAAGATTTCTTTCCTTTTAATGGTTGAGTAATATTCCTCTGTGTGTGTGTGTGTGTGTGTGTGTGTGTGTGTGTGTGTGTGTGTGTGTGTGTGTACACAAAGTACATACTTACGCATTTGTTAGTCGATGCAGACTTGGGATTTTTTCCATAATTTAGCTATTGTAGATAACACTGATATAGACATCAGGGTGTATAGATCCCTTTGAATTAGTATTTGTATCAGGGTTCACATATCCCTTTGAATCAGTATTTTTGTATTCTTTTGGTAATACCAGTAGTGCAACTGCTGGATCATAAGGTAGTTCTATCTTTAATATTTTAAGAGATTTTATTTATTTATTTGACAGAGATAAAGAAAGCAAGAAAGGGAACACAAGCAGGGGGAGCAAGAGACGAGAAGCAGGCTTCCCGCCAAGGAGGGAACCCGATACAGGGCTCGATCTTGGGACTCCAGGATCAGGACCTGAGCTGAAGGCAGAGGCCTAACCAACTGAGCCACTCAGGTGCCCCCTATTTTTAAATTTTTGAAGCACCTCCACACTGTATTCCAGAGTGGCTGCACCAGTTTTCATTACCACCAATAGGACAAGAGTGTTCCCCTTTCTCCCCATCCAACACCTGCTGTTCATGTTTTTGATTTTAGCCATTCTGACAGGTGTGAAGTGATATATCATTGCAGTTTTGAATTGTATTTCCCTTATTATCAATGATGATAAGCATCCTTTCATGTGTCTATTGGCCATTTGTATGTCTTCTTTGGAAAAATATCTATTCATGTCTTCTGCCCATGTTTTAACTGGATTCTTTGTTTTTTGGAGTAATGAGTTTGATAAGTTCTTTGTATATTTTAGAGACTAATCTTTTATCAAATATGACATTTGCAAATACCTTCTCCCAGTCTGCTGGCTCCCTTTTAGTTTTGCTGACTATTTCCTTTGCTGTGCAGAAGCACTTTTAAAATTTATTTATTTATTTATTTATTTATTTATTTATTTATTTATGATTTATTTTATGTTAGCAAGACAGAGAGAGCAAGTAGAGAGAGACAAGCAGACTCCGCACTGAGCAGGGAGCCCAATGTGGGGCTTGATCCTAGGACCATGACACCATGACCCATTCTGAAATCAAGACTCTTAACCGACTGAGCCACTCAGGCACCTCAGTAGCATCCTATTTTGATAGAGTCCTAATGGTTTACTTTTGCTTTTGTTTCCATAACCCCAGAAGATATCTCCAGAAAGAAGCTGCTACAACCAATGTCAAAGAGGTTACTGCCTGTGTTCTCCACTAAGATTTTTATGCTTTCCTATCTCCTTGGGTCTTTAATCCATTAGGTCTTTAATCTCATTTGGTATTCAATCCATTTTGAATTTTTGGTTTATGGAGTAAGAAAATGGCCCAGTTTCATTCTTTTGCCTGGTGCTGTCCAGTTTTCCCAACACCATTTGTTGAAGAGACTCTCTTTTTCCCATTGGACATTCTTTTTTGCTTTCTGGAAGAGTAATTCTGGATTCATTTTTGGGTTTTCTATTCTGTTCCACTGATCTCTGTGACTGTTTTTATGCCAATACCATACTGTTTTGACCACTACACTTTGTGATAACTACAGCTTTGTGATAACTTAAAAGTCCTGAATAATGAACTGCATTTTTTTTCTTTTTAAATACAGCTAAATCACATAGTACAAGAAGCATCAGCCTAAGCAATGCATTGCTTTTATGTTTTATTTTAAATGTTTAACAACTTCCAATGTAAATGTTTCATAATGGGACAAATAATGGCCATGAAAATAGTTTCTATTTTTTAGGTGCAAACTTAACCATGTTTTCATGATTTGATATCTTAAAATGAATCCTATCATTCAGACATCATAATTTAGAAAATAATTACTTTCTAAAAACAATGAGGTGTCTGAAATTTTTTCTAATCTACTATACAAAAAAAAGCAACTCCAAAAATGATTAAACACAGTCCAAACCTCAGCCTCTTAGTTACTGAAATAAAATTATTATTTGACCATTCTGACTGGTGTAAGGTGGTATCTCAGTGTGGTTTTGATTTGAATTTCCCTGATAGCTAGTAACACTGAACATTTTTTCATGTGTCTGTTAGCCATTTGTATATCTTCTATGGAGAAGTGCCTCTTCATGTCTCTTGCCCATTTCTTGATGTGTTCATCTTCTTTTTGGGTGTTG